>PVIJ01007765.1:0-60619 GCA_004024925.1 Scalopus aquaticus
GTGTGTGTGTGTGTGTGTGTGTGCGCTCAGTGGAGGAGCATGACTGCTGGGCAGGTCAGATGTTGTGTGTCAAGGTGTGTGGTGAACAAAGTGAGTTTGCCTGTGGCTAGGGTCCAGCTGCCAGAGCCAGGCGGTCCAGTGGGAGGGGGCCAGGCAGAGACCTCGATGATGGCTTAAGAAACTTACAAATAAAGCTGAGATTCCTTATGTTTAATTGCAAGTGACTGAATATTAACATTTAATTAGCTCCTGACTGCTAAACCAATATGAAATCCCGGCAGAGGACGGTTGCTTCTCTCATGTACTGGCAGCTAAGAGGCTACAATCCTATGATAGTGACAGACAGCAAGAGACCTGCTGTGGAACTCTGGTCTACACACTCCCATGTACCCCTTTAGGCGGAGCTCCACTCGCATCCATCTGGTGCTTGGAACGAGAAGAGGAACCCCCTGGGAACCCGCACACCTTGTTTTATGCTCCCGCTTACCTCGCTCTCCTTTGATTATTGGCCAAGCTCCTGAAATTATCTATCGGGAGCTTCTTACCTGGAGAGTGGGAAAAGCAACCCCCTCCTTGTTCTGCTCTTTCTGTATCTCAGAGGCAATGGACAGGAAATACCTGACAGAAAGACCTTACCCACGGCTGTTGATTGAATGTTTCCCCCATTCATATGTTGAAGCCCTGTCCCCCATAAGGTGGTGTTAGGATGTGGGGCCTTCAGGAGGTAATTAGATTTAGATGAATCATTGAGGGTGGATCCCAATGATGGAGTTAGTATCCTTATAAGAAGAGAAAGAGACTCAAATTCCCTCCCTCTCTCTGCCTTTTGAAGACACAGCAAGAAGTTGACCATATGCAGACTGGGAAGCAGGTTCTCCCCAGATCTGGGTTCATATGGCACCTTGGTTTGGACTTCCCAGTCTTTAGGGCGGTGCAAATAAGTGTTATTTAAGTCATCTAGTCGACGGTATTTTTGTCATAGCAGCCTGAACTGAGATACCATAGAAATCAAGACGCGACTCAGCTTCAGCTTCATTTCCCTCCTCTGTCCTCACTATGTCCAACTACCCTGAGTTTCTTAGATTTAAGATTTAATCTACTTGTGATCTTCAACATGCTGCTCCCTTGTTCTGCAATCCCCCCCTCCACACCCCCAGTCCTATGACCGTTCTCGTGGAAGTCTCAGCTCAAATACTGCTTCTCTAAAGGGTGTTTATGGGCCTCCTAGATCAATTTTCCCATCATATATGCCCATACTTCCCTCATTACATTGGACTTTAAGCTCAGAAAATACACAGTTCCATCCTCCCCTTCTACTTATGTCTAAGGGGAAAGCATTCACTTCCTTTCGTTGCCTCCCCAAGCCACCAGAGCTTCACACCCTCTCTTGCATTCTCTGATGACTTAGTGGTTTTGTTTACTTCCCTGGTGACAGGTCTGACAACACTCACCACTGGCAGCAGAATCCCCCCTTTTCAAAGACTGGCACTGCAGTTGGCGTTTCACATTTGCATAGGGGTAAACAATGCGTGCTAGGTGCTAGGTGGTCGTAGAAGGCTACTGCCATTCAGCTCACAGACTGTGGAAGAAGAGTTTTATCTCTCTGAGAAGGCAGGTTCGGGGTTGGTTCGCTATTATGAAAGGTTATAATTTGGGGGGGTCAGAATGTGAACGTCACCAGCCTCAAGAGCTGGAGTCTGAAATGCAAAGCCTTAGACTGGAAGAAAATGGTCTATTGCCAACCCAAGGCCAAAAGAGGTACTCAGAGTTGGGTTTGTTAGTCCGGCCTTAGGACCTTCATCAGTCCACAGTGACTGAATAGATTTCCTTGTAGATCCTGAGACAGTGAAGGGTGTGTGATGTCATCAGTGGCCTCAGAGAATCATATGGGATCAGAGATAAGAAGAGATTCTATTATGGTTTTACAGCTTAGGTTTCTGGAATGAGGCCAGAAAGGTGGATGCCAGAAGTGAGAGCAGGCTACAGTGGGTAATGTTTCTACTCTGAGTATGCTGGAGGTGGGTGATGATGATGGTAGATGATGATTATAATGCTAATTAATGATGGTAATGATGGTGGTGGTGATATGACGATGATGGTGGTGGTGATGACGGTGTTGCTGCAACAGTAGCTTGCAACGAACCTTTAATGAGCACCAACTGCTCCAGCTACTGTGCTGTTTTATGTATCAGCACTTACTTGATCTCAAACTCTATAAGGGGGACACTAAAAGTAACTCCATTTTACAGATGAAGAAACTGAGGCACAGAGAGGTTAGCTAATTTGTGTATGACTTGGCTGTTCAACTGGCAAGAGGCAGTACCAGGATCCAAAGCTTGCTCTGTTTTACTCCAGCCCTGGCATCCTCCATCTCTGTTAGCCCTTGCTTCTTGTTTCTAGATGAGCCTGCCCAAGACCATCTCATCAGTCATCGATCATTTACTCATTCAACAATGTTTATTTTGTACCTACTATGAGCGAAGCACTATGCAAATTCTCTGCATTGTATTCTTGAGCTTATATCCCCATGGAGGGGGCCAAAATCAATTGAACACATAGATATAAAAATTAACTATAAAGATTATGGAGTCTTATAAGTGACGTAAAGAAAATCAAACAGGTTTTTTTGATAACCAGTTGGTGGGGGGTGAGTCTCTTTATGTGGGAGGTCGGGGAATTCTGTAGTGGTGACATTGATGGAGACCTCAAGGTCAGAGGAAACCTGTGGAAGAACATTCTCATTTTCTACCTCTCTCAGTTGCTGTTGGGTCTCTGGGGGTAACTTCAGGTCACCCCGGGGTGGCAGGTCCCAAAAAGGTGTCTGCCTTGCAAGGCCTTCTTGTCCGTGCTCCCCAGAAATGGTTCCCTGCTCCTCCATCCATCTCTTCCAGAGCCAGGGGGCTGTTGCCTTGTTGCCTTGGTCATATTTGCCTTCTGAACCCTCAAGCGGCTCGTTCCCTAGGGTGGCTCCACTCTGGGTCTCTGGGGACCAATTATGAAGCTGTCCTCTCTGTTTTCACTGCTGAGTACAGCCATAAACTGATGCAGAAAATCCTAAATCCAGTTAAGTGTTATTTGCTTGAAATATTTGAAAGTGCCCAGCCTGGCCCATCTTCAAATATTTTGTTAGCTAATCAAAGCCAGATTGCGGTCAGAGGCCATATCTAAATTTATTAGGAAAATTAATAGACCATTTAGATTTTATTGGAATTAAGCAAAAATACGATAAGCAGTCACACCAGCAGATAGTCATTAATTATTACACTGACCTGCATGATGGGCTCATAATGAAATATTGACTTCTAGGTAAGTCACGAGGCCCTAGGACAAGCAGGGCTAGCACTCGAAGGGTGTCCTCACTCCATCTGCTTGAGGTTAACTGGAGAGGACACAGTTGGAGAGACTTCCAGAAAACTCACACCGTTTCTTCTTCCCAGCAGCACTTACTGTGCATCTGCTGTGCGCCAGAACCTGGCAATATATACGGTAAACAACCGGGTTTGAATCCTGGTTCCAGGCCATCCTTCTGTGTGCTTTTAGACAGTTACTTAACCTCTCTGAATCTTTACGTCCTCGTCGTGAAAGCAAGAACGCACAGGATGATCCGCGCTGTGATGTGTGTGACCTGCCGCCGGTCCCACGCACGTGACTGGTCTCTGCTGGTCGTGGGTGATGTTATGGCCAAGACAGATTTCCCTCGGGGAACTCAGCACCGCTGGGGACACAGCCAGGCCTCAGGCACAGCCGGTTTCTCCGCTGCATGCCGCGTGCGGGCCAGCTGGGGCCAGAGAAGGGTTTGATGAGAAGGGCATGTTTGAGCTCAGTTTCGAGGGGTGAGAGGCTTTGTTTCCCAGGTGCCAGGGAGATACGGGGCTGCACGTAGATGGCACAGTGGAGGCAAGAAGCGGAGGCTTGAACAGGCTGGTGATTCATGGAATTTCAGGCAGTGGGGACCTCCCCTCAGCTTCTTCCTGGGGCAGCAGGAATCGGGGGCTGCCCCATGCTTGGGGCACTCACCTGATGTTGTTCTCCATGAAGCGTCCCTGAAGCAGATGTTCCTTATGAAGGCAACGGTTCTATTTCCTGTTCACTTTTTTTTTAAAGATTGATTTACTTATGCATACAAGCTGGGGTGCAGGCCAGAGGTGTGGGGCGGTGAGAGGGTTCACCAGAGACAGAGTGGGGAGCAGAACAGGCAGATCCACTGAAGTACACTGCTGAGGGGAGCAGCGGGCGAGGCAGGAGAGGCCTGCCGCGCCCTGTGGGAATCTGCCCGGTGGGGCATTGAACTCGTGCCGGAGCCCCCGACAGCTCCACAGAGCAGCGCTTAACCAGTCGTGCCACAGGGAGGCCCCTATTCACTTCTGTTCGATGTTCCATTTTGCCCACTGGCGGCAGAAGGGAGCTTGCCTGGGTCAGAGATCACGAGCTGTGAGCTTGCTCCTGGGTACCTGCTCTGTGGGGCCCACGTCAGCTCCTTCAGCGTCGCCTGGGTGTGGCCTGGAGGCACCGACCACCGCCAGAGTGCAGATCCAGCTCTGCCGCTCCTTCCTGTGAGGCCTTGGACAAGCCTCCCTGAACCTCAGCTGCTTCATTACAAGAGGGAGGGTTCCAGCAGCCACCCCGTTGGGCAATGGACAGAATCATTGAAAAAAAATACGGACCATTCCCTTCACAGTTCTTAGTACACATTCCTAGGACGGCTACAAAGTGGACAAATGCTAGTTCCCAGAGCGCCATGTACGTATGTTTCACTTTTTAAATTAATTTCAAAAACAAGTGGAAGGGCGCTGCTATATATGGGTGTTCTGTTTCATACACTAAATATATATCTGTCCTCAGAAAATGAATATGCATTTCTGCAGAGATCTATATGCATGTTCTCTTATTAAGTCTACATGTTATCCGTGTGTCTGTGTGGCTGAGTATATAAATGTGTAAGCATGTTGATGTGGACCCTGCTTATATACTGCAACAGTAAGTGCGGAGAGTAGATACAGGAAGCTAGAGGATGTTCTAGATTGTTCCAGAAAAACCAGGAGAGTTGCCGAGGACAGGAGCACCTGGTTAGCCTCCCCGCCACATGCAGTCCAGCCGGGTGCTGCTTGATTTGGGGTTCGCCAGGCACTGCAGGGGACACGGGCCCACAGAGTCCATCTTGTGCTCCCGGGTGTGGACGGTAACAAGGCAAAGCAAGAGAGGCGCAAACTGGGGGGGGCAGACACCGGGCAGGACCTGATGACAGTCCCGGGGGACTGTGACGGGCCGCCCTGCCCCCAGGCCACGCACCCCTTGGCTGCTGGCAGGGGGGCCCCGGACCAGGTGGCGCGAGAGGTCCAGAGAGCGGACACAGCCATGTTGGGGGGCCCGTGAGCCTGGGCCCTGTCGTGGCACCTCACTGAACCTCAGGGTGCCTGGGGGCCCGTGGGAGGGGAACCAGCCACCCCACCCCGAGTGGAGGCCCCTAGGGGAGCCGGGCAGATGGCCAGGGCGGTCAGCCCTGAGGCTTCTGCTGCTGCGCCCGTGTCCAAGACAGTGTCGACAGTGCTTGGAGCGCGGGGGCGGGCGGGCGGCCCGGGCAGGACGGGGAGCGCCGGGCGCTCAGTGGGGCCTGCAGAACAGGGCCATGCCCCAGGGTCTCGGAGGGTGGTGGCAGCAGGCAGGCCCCACACGACGGGCCGTCGATCAGGGTGGCCGCGGGACCAGCACCCAGACGAGTCAGAAACGGCCCAGTCTGGGGCGGCGGTGGGACGGCGGGGTCCTGGGTGTGTGAGGGAAATGCCGCGGGGCCTCTTAATTAGATCCCGTCCCCAGAACTCCTGACCTTCTGTGTAGCACATCAATGTATTTTACTAATTATAAATGCAATTAAAAAGTACTGAAATAAAATTAGGCTGATATATCTAATTTACATTAAGCACTTTCAAATTATGCAGATTTTATAGTCCCCCTCTCGCTCTCTCCCTGCCTCTCTCTCTTTTTTTTTTTTTTTTTTCAATTTGGGTTTCAGGGTAAAATTGTCTGCATTAAAACAGCTGGAAAACAACCTTGTAGGAAAACAAATTTCTTTTCTGTGATTATTCTCAGTGTGTGAGTTAATTTTCGAGGCAGTAATATACTTGGCTGGCACGGAGCAGTGACTCACGGAGAACACAGGTGCCTCGGGGTACGGGGGGCCGGGCCACAGGGGCCGGCGCGTGGGCTGGTTTCTTTGGGGAATGGAGTTGAAGGGCTAACTAGGCCAAAAAAATACCGACGCGATGGCGGCTAAACAGTCGCGATTCACAAAGCACGAGCTGGAGCGGCGGGAATGATCTCCCAGTGAGAGAGATGAACCATCTGGCGGGTTGATCCAGAAACACAAGATTTTTTCCCCTTCTCTGCTGACAGGCGAGGAGAATGAGCTGGGTGATGACATGATTGCCTGGCGTTATTAAAAATCGGGGCGCTCCGTTTCGCTGGCTCCGAAGCTCCTGCCAGTCCTGCCAGTGCGGGAGGAGGGCACCTGGGCATGAGGGAGCCGGCCTGCGCCTGCCTCCCCCGTCCCCGGCCCGTCTGCTGGGCCTGGCGAGAGCCCCGCTCAGCCTGGTCTGCTGGAGGCTGTGCTGGCGAGGAGGAGACCTCGCTGGGGCCTCTCTGCAGATTAAATCTGATCCGCAGGTCCCTGGCAGCCGAGGTGTAATAAGCTCCTCTCCGAGTTGCATATAAGCTCCTTAAAACGTTCCCGGCGGTGTAACTCCCCTCGCGCCTTGCACTCCATTTTATTCGCAGCCCAAACTTTGCCCTTTAAGCTTCCCATCAAAAGGAGGCCTAAAATCATTCCCCAAATTGGAGCCGTTGAGCTTGAACAAGGAGATGACTTCAGAAGCCCTTTCTCCTCTCTCCTTTTCCTCGTTGAGGCTGAAGGAGTCTTTCTGCTGTGACCAGCGCCCCGCTCGCCTGCTCTGGCCTGCAGCCGGGGCCTGCTGGCGCCCGCCGCCTTCCGGGGCGTGGAGCGGCGGGACTGCAGAGTGCAGCCCCGGGGGCCTGTGTGGAGGGCTCCTAGCGCCGGTCGGGTCTCTGGGGCCAAGTGATTCTCGGCTCCTCCGTCTCCAGGCCTCCGCCACCACCAGCTCACGCAGAAAATGCCGCGGTCCCCTTGCCAGTCCAGGGGGAGGAAGTGGGAAGACCTTGTCTCCAGGAGGCCTGTGTCTGAGGCGCGTGGTCCACCTGAGGTGGCCAAGGAGCAAGGCCCTGGGTCTCTCTTCTCTGGGGAGCCAGCGGACGGCAGGAGCCACAGGACGAGAGGACAGCCCCGCGCCCCACCGCCTTCTCTGCACTGTCCTGCCCCCAGGCCCAGCGGGAGAGGACCCTGCCCCAGGCCTCCTCTCCCTTCTCCAGCACCCTCTGGCAGCCTCGCATGGGGCACGGGCCTGGTCCTTCTCCGACAGACATGCTTGGTCTGACTTTCTGACCCCCTTTCTACCTGTGTCAGAAGGGGCATTGAAGAGTGACAGAGAAATAATGGGGTTCCATTCCCAGCTCCCCCACTCACAGCTGTGGGGCCTGCAGCTTGCTGTTTGATGTCCCCGGCGCCGTCTCGTCTGCTGGAGGGCAGCGCCGGTTTCTCCGCGAGGCGGGAGAGCGTGGAGCCGTGCGGGGCCAGCCCCCCAAGCCCACTCCCTGTGGGTCTTGCCTTTGGCTGTGGTGCCCTCGGCGCGTGCCCCGGACACAGGCCGCGCCCAGGCCGCGGGGGTGGCCATCTCTGAGCCCTTGATGAGACGGCGCGTGGACACGGTGGGGGGTGCGAGCCGTGGCTCCTGAGCGCCCGGCCCTGCGGGCGCAGCGGGCATGTTGGGCCCCCCGGATGTGCCGTTTCCTCCCAGTGCCCCACGTGGCCGCGCGATGCTGCTGCCTCGATGGCACATGCTGAGACTCCAGAAAGCCGTCTCGTGGCCCTCGGTGCTCACTGGTGATCGGGCTTCTGTGCCTTGGCACGTGCACTCACTCTACCCGGAGTGGCGGGCCCGCAAGCCGGCTCGTCACCTCCCTCCCTCCCTCCCTCCTCTGCAAGCTCCTCTCGCCCTGCCCTTCGAAGCCAGCTGAGACTGCCTCTGCGCAGGCCCCCCGAGTGCTGAAGGTGGGCTGCTGCGACGGCATTTCCCCGAGGCCATATTGTCCAAGTGTGTCTGTTTCCCGTTCGGGAACGGAGCTCCTTGAGCTCAAGGGCTTGGTCTGATTCATCTTGGTGTCCTTCGCGGCTACCACGTGGCCTCGAAGTGAGCGACTGCTCAGCAGTGTCCGTGGAGCAGAGATGAGGGCATGAATTAACGGATGGGCGGGTGAGTGGATGGGAAAGTGAGAGGCAGAGAGGCAGGCTCGCAAACGCCTCCACGAACACAGGGTGGAAGGGTAGTCGGGCGGACGGACGGACGGACGAACCACAACTCAGGTGACCGTGGGCTTGCTTCGTGGCGGCGATGGGGTCTTCGTGATCAGAAAGAGCTTTAAGGTGGTCAAATTCCAAATCAGAGCAACCCCTGTTCAGGGGTAAGATTTGAACCCTGAGGGCAGATAGATGGGGGGTCTCCAGGGCAGTTCATGAGCGAGCAAATCGGAGGGTAAAGGGACATGCCCAGGAGCTGTGGGTGCCAGGAGGAGCTGCACTGCACCTGCGGGGCACCTCCCCCGGCCAGAGTGAGTGTGTGTGTATGTGTGTGTGAGTGTGAGTGTGTAAGCAAGTCCTAAGGAACCGCGGGGCCTTCCAGCAAGCTGGGCCTGCACACCGGGGTTCTCTGTGGGCCCCGGCTGCTCCTGGTCCTCACTCCTGCCAACTCACCGCCCAGACAAACATACTTAGCAGGTGTTTTCCCCACATTAATAATCAGAATTGACACATTCTAAATGAGGCCCTCCTTGTTGTGCCCGGCAGTCCTGATGGATACGTGGGGAGCTGACGGCCCCTCAGCAATGTTTTCGCCATTACCAGCACTTCTCTGACAGGTTTTTAATAGTCCCACTAAAACTACAGCATACTGGAAAATTTTGTAGATGAAGCGCAGAGGGCTGCAGTGAGGTGGAGGCTCTGGGGTGGAAAAATACAGTTTGGGAACACGGGTGCCCTGAGCAACGGTGCTGTTCGAAGGGACTGACCTGGTGTTGGGCGGGACACCGGGGTGGGGCAGCTTGGCCAGGGGCCTTTGGGACCTGGGGCTTTGGGACCTGGGTTATGGGTGCAGTAAACAGTGATTCTTGTGAACTGTGGGTCGAAGCAGGATGGAGGGATGGAGGCCCTGGGCTCAAGGATGAGCCACCACTCACACATCCAGCCACCACCCCTGTGTCCACCGCCCACCCACCCATCCACTCACCCACCCGCCCATCCATCATCTGTCCGCTCATCCATTCCATAAGTCCTTATTTACCTTCAGCTCCTGTGTTGCAAATACAAATCGGAGCCCCTAAATTCACCATTCTGTGAAGCAGCTTATGAACGTACGCCAGGCAGATTTCAAGCCCAAGCCTCAGTTTCCTCCTCTCCAGTCCGAAGCTGACACCCCGTTCTTAGGAACTGTGTCTGGTTAGTGATCCCAGAAGTTAGCTTCGGTGTTGCCGCCGGAAACAGACGCCACTTACTGGTGGGGCGTGGAGAAGTGTTTAGATGGGGGTGCTCCGGGGCCAGCAGAAGGAGGGAGGCGGCGGGGGGAGCCCGGTGCCTGAGCAGCACGTGTGGAGGGCTGTGGCCGCCCCGGGCCTCAGGAGCAGGGCCACGGCCCAGAACCCGGGGCTTGGCCTGCAGCGGAGGGTCCGGCCAGGCCCCTGCAGCCCAGAGAGGGCGGGAGCAAGAGCCCTGGCCTCCCCCTGCTGTGCCCGCACCGCCTCTTTGCCCAGACTCCCTGGAGCGGGCACCGCTGGCCCTGTCCACGCGGGCCCTCCTTCCTGGACCCGGAGCAGGGCGGCGCGGGGCGAGCGGGGTGAGCGGGGCCTGGCACGTACCAGCCTGTGTGGACTCGGGGGAGTCAGCCGACAGTCCGACTGTGGGTACAAGGCGCTAACCCCCAGGCGGGGCGGGCAGCTGGAATTACGGCGTCCACCTAATGTGGAGGAGACGACACCGCCAGGCCCGCTTCGCTCGGTCCCGTCGGCCGGGAGCAGGCTCGGCTGTAGCCGTCGGCTTGGCCAGCCAAGGGTTAAAGTCAGGCCCCAGCGGCTGCCCAAGTCCGTGAAGAAGTTTGGTCCTACGGGGCCTGGTGGGTGGGGGGCGGGCTGAAAGCAAACCCGCCTGGTAGCAGCCCCCCGAGTCCCCCGTGGTCTGCAGAGGCGGCTCTGGGGCCCTGGGGCTGCTGCGCTGGCTCAGCCCCCTGCGAGCGGCACAGCGGGCTGGGCCCTTCTCCCCTCAGTTCCCGATCCTCCCAGAGGCTTCGCTGAGCCACTTCCCAAGCAGCCGCCTCTCCTGCCCCGGGGGCAGGAACCCCAGGAAGAGATGAGCAAAGGAACGGCCCACAGAGGCGGCTCTGCAAGGCCTCTGGGAAGCCGAGGCTGCCCGAGCCCCGCCCTGAAAAGGGGGGTCCACAGGCCTGGGGCTCAATACCGTTTGTAGCCGCCGCGCTCCAGAGTGGCCACGCCGGGGTCTGGGCCGGCCTCTACCCTGGCTCCTCTGCGTGGCCCGCAGGCTGGTTTGCACTTTCCAAACTTTTGTTTTCCATAGAAGAACTGGGGTGCGGGCACGAGGTGCCCTGGGGGAGAGGATTCCCCAGAGACAGAGTGGGGAGCAGAACAGGCGGATCCACTGAAATCCACTGCTGAGGGGGGCAGCCGGGAGACAGGAGGGGTCTGCTGCGCCCTGTGGGAAGCTCCCCGGCCGGGGATCGAACTCAGGCCGCAGCGGTGGTAACACTGAGACTCAACCCCTCGGCCGCCAGGGAGGCCCCTGTGCTTTCTAAATGTTTGCCAATGTAATCACACGTGCACACACTGTCCTTGGGGAGTTATGAGACGGCGTTGACACGGCGGGGCCTTGCGGCTGCTCACGTGGGTTAGGGTTTTGGGAAATGGAGAGGTTTGCACCGCCACAACCCAACTCTACAATTGCCCTGTCACCTCCCAAGCACCCCATTTGCGGTGAGCCCTGCTTCCCCAGCGTCCGGCCAGCTCCCTGCCTGGAGCCCGCCCTCTGAGCGCTCCGTGTGGCTGAGTCACATCTGTCCTTCACATCTGGCTCCTGCACCTCTGGCGGCTCCAGGCTGCCCCAGGCTGTGCCTGCGGCTTCATTTCATCCTCTGCTTGGGGGGAGGGGGAGTGGGCGGGGCAGGACGCACCATACTCTCGGCTGCTGGTTCCAGTCTGGGAGAATCACTGCGGGGCGCCTGGTCTCCTCCCACGCAGGCCAGTCCCTCGAGGGGCCAGCGGATCCTTCGGGAGCGCTTAGCTTTTTAAGAAATTGCCAGGCTGTTCCCGAAGGGCCCGTCTGTGACTTGCCCCCAGCAGCTGCGCCTGTGGGCCTCGCGACGTTGGGCCAGTAGTTTCTCAGGTCCCAGACTTGCGGGGCTGGTTTAAGGGTTAAGTGAGCTGATGTTCACGCACAGCGCCCGGCCCAGACCGGTGGCTAATGTGCAGTCACCGTTGCTGGCGTTTCATGCTGGGTCCAGCCTCGCGGGGAGTTTGAGTGATTTGTTCGGACCCTGAGCTCAGCACCGCGTTCTCTGCATGAAGTTAAAGGTGCTCGTTGCTCGGCGGGCCTGGGGTCGCGGTAGCTGCAGTGCCGGAGCTGACCCAGGCTGGGTTCTCTACTGAGGTTTGAGTGAAGTGGCTTCATTGAAATAATAGTAATAATAATAATAATAACACATTTCAATGACCAACCTTCTGTCTCCCAGGTAACCTGGGATTTCTCTTGCCTGGGGGTGCTTTCCCTGGTTCAGAGTCCTCCAGAGTGGACACCTCCACAGTCCCTCCTCAGCTGCCCACGTGTGTCTGTCTGTCCATCCGCCAGGCCTCTGTCCATCAGACCTCTGGCCCTCTGTGCCATGACGGTCCTTCCTCTCGGCTTCACGAAGCCTTTGGCGGGCGGTCGCCCCCTTGCTGTGTGCTGTTCTTAGTGCAGGAGAGGCCAAGGGGCCTCCTTCCCTAGAACACCTTTACTGCGCACGGAGAGCTCCCTCCACCCTCCCCCGCCGATCCAGCCCCCAGCCCCCTCCGCTTCCTCTCTGTGGAACGGCAGCAGCAGGCTAGCACCGGCCCGGGGTCCTGGGCAACCTTCCTAGTTTGCCGAACCCCAGTTCCATCAATGCCCGTTCCATAGATGGGAAGCCAGGCCCAGAGGGCGCGTCCCTGGCTCACGGTCACGCAGAAGCGGCCCCAGGTCCCATCTGTGCGTCTCGTCTGCAGCGTGGGCTGCGTCTCTAGACTTGTTCTCTGCTTCCTCGCCGCACGCGGGCATCCGGTCACGTCCCGCCTGCCCTCACGGTGCCGCGGCGGGCCCGCTGGTCGGCGTCCAGCCCACAGCTTGGCCCAAGCGTCAGGCCCGGGCACCGGGCCCCATCTCACACTCGGAACGAGCAGCACAGGCCGGAGGGCCCGGAGCGCCGGGTGCGTGCGCACCGTCACTAGCGGTGCAGAGGGCCCGGATCCCGCTCAGACCCCGCTCAGAAAGCCCCCCTTCCTCTCCCGAGGGGCCTGAAGAGAACAAAGTGGACCCTGTTCCGGGAAAGAAGGTCACAGCTGCTGCCACAGCGGCATCAAGAATCATTTTTCTTAGGTGCGTGAAGGTCCTCAAAGAGTGAGGTAATAGGTTTCTTTATTAAAAATTAATCTTCTTGTAAAACCATTGCGATACAATGCACTTTAATAAATCACCCCACGCTTCCGAACACATTTATTATCCTTCTCGGGAAACCATGGAGCCAGGGAAATGGGTGCTGCCGAGAGCGTGGGGCGGGCTGGGCCGGGCGCGGGGCGAGGGCAGCGGCCGGGCTGGCTCCGGCCGAGTGTCCGGGCGGGACGGACTTGGGAGGGTTCACAGCTGGCCAGTGTCAGCCGCACTAGCCTGTCCAGCCCCCTGGGTGTGGCTCTCGGTACCTCTGCGCGGGCCGGTGGGAGGGGCAGCAGCTGATGGGGTCCTCTGAGCCTCCGGCCCCTGATGTGGGCAGTCTGGGGACATGGGGTTTCCTGGCTCCGGTTTGCAGACCAGCCCGCGAGATCGGCCCCGGGAGACCCCGCGGGTGCTGGTCACCTCCCACCTCCATGTCGCACCTGCGTGTCCTTGGCCTTCCCTGGCGGGGATGTCCGAGGAGGCAGCACCTGGGATTCCTGTTCTTCTTTGCTGCCGATTCCTCTCAGCTCTGTTCCTCCCTTACGTAGAAGGCCCCCCTGACCCTAGCACCCCTAAATGGCAAACCCTCCAGGTACCTTTCAGACTCACTGGAGCGACGTATTTTACTCTGCAGAACAGACAAGACCTGCTCCTCGCCATCAAATGGGTTGCTGGACCCCAAAAGCATGCCACCTGAACCCCAAGATCCACAGTCCCTCAGGGAAGCAGTCCTTCCTCTTCGGTCTGAACCCTTTTCTCTTTACTACTTCACCCCATATCCAGGCTAAGGAGGACCCATCCTGTGCCCTCCTTGTTCGGAGGAATCCAAGCGGAAGCGTCTCGTCACATCCGCATCCTGGGCTGATCCTCCCACACGCCAGTAAATCCCACAGAAACAGGCTCCAAATCTTTCGGGTTCAGCTGAGGACACCCTCTTCCCTGTACTTCCTCCCTAATTTATAATGCAGTTGGGTCCTCTGCGGGGATGCGTGTGTGTTGAAAGCTGGGGTTTCAGCAGAAATGATTGTAATTATTATATTGATTTTGTATCACGTATTATTATTATTATTATACTAGTGCAGTTCGACAGGGTCTGTGGGGCCCGTGTCCTTCTGTCCGCCGCACCCCACGTTTCTGTCTCTCCCGAGCCTGCTGACAAGCAGGCCCTGACCATGGGGAAGGGCACTCCCGCCGATGCCCTCCTCAAGGCCAGAGTTTCAGTTTTTATAGTGCCTGGCACAGAACAGGCCGTGGGTGAATGTCTCCTGAATGAAGACCAGAATGAGAAATTAATGGGAGAACAAGTGGCCGGGCCAGGAACCTGCAGCTCAGGGCACGGGAGACGGGCTCGCTGCGTTTGGCAGAAAAGCGAGTGATTGAGAGGGAGGGAGGGAGGGAGGGAGGCCGCGCCAGGCTGGAGGTGCCGCAGCAGGGCGGCAGTGTGGTCTGGGGGCCTGGGGCGCCCCGCCTTCCTCCTGAGAGCAGATATGAGGCGACGCCTTCATCGTCCCGACCAGTCGCAGCACCGCAGCAGCACGGCCGTACTGTCCGGCCCGCTCAGCCCGGCGTGCTGCGTGGGCCCCACCTCTGCCCGTCGGCTTCCTGGCCATCCCTATCCGCCTCTCCCATTGTGCAGATGGGGAAACTGAGGCTCGGGGAGGGAAGTGACTTGTCCCAGTAGAAGGGCCTGGGCCCCCTTGCCGGGCCCGCCTCTGGGTGCTCTCAGATGCCAAGGTGAGGGCCGGGGTATCGGGCCCTTATCCTGGGGAGTCTGTGGGTGACACAGGAGTGTCCGCCTCCCTGCACCCTCCCTGGCCCCAACTGGACGCGTCTTCTGGAGCCGTCTCTGAGGACACACGGGCTCTGGGTGGAGCCGCCCGGTCGTTCTGCGGTGTCTCTGCTGCCGGCTTTAGGGCCCAGCAGGAGAACCTTTTGCTGTTTGCTGAGCGCTGTGGGCAGGGAGAAGACAGCCTCGCGGGGAGCAGGTCAGCAGACGGGGCTCGACACGGCCCCGGAGCCCTGCGGGGTGACCTCACCCTGGCGTGGGTCCTTCCGGCCAGCGGCACGGCTCTCTTTACCCCACACCCCACACAACCTGCAGTGGGGCCGCCCCCCACCGTCCCAGCCTCAGCAGCTGGCTCTCGGTCCTCCAGACACCCCCCTGCTGCCCACCTCGCCGGCTTTGGTCTCCCCGTACGCTCGTGCCTCCCCCCTCCGGCTCCTCGCCCTGGGTGGCCACAGGCCGCCCTCCTGCGGGGCCCCGGCCACCTCTTCCTGGGGCCTCTGCCCCTGCCCGGCGCTGGTCCTCCAGAGGCCACCCCTGGGAACCCGGCTGCGGCTCCGCTGGACGCGAGGAGGCGCTCTCCGGCCTCGGCTCTGCAGCCAGCCCCGCCCCGCCGCCCGTCTGCGCCCAGCCCCCACGCGGCCAGCCCCGTCCCAGCTTTGCGCACGCAGGTCCCTCACCCAGATGCCCTCCCGCCGCCAGGCTTGGTTCTGCTCGTGCAGCGCGTGAGACGTGGCTCTGGGCTCCGGAGCCGATTCTCTCCGGCACGTTCTGCGGGCTGGGCGCCGCCTCGGCAGGTCCTACAGCCACAGAAAGGACAGACACTCTGACCCCTGGCCGGCGCCTCCTGGCCCTCATGCTCGCCTCCATCAGCCGCGGCCCTGCGGCCCCTCTTGGCACCCCACGCGCTGTTGAACGGGCCTGTCCAGCAGTGACCTCTGCGCAGGGACACGGCCGAGGACAGTACCCCGGTCTCCAGACGCTGGCTGGGCGCCCTCGCGGGAGAGCCGGGCCTGCGCGGGTGGCCCCGCCGGCTGGGGCAGGCTGTCCCTCCTGTCCGAGAGCTGGGGTCCGGCGGGCGGCCGGGTCAGACCACAGCCTGGCCCGCCCCCCACCCCCGGCCCCCGCCCGGTCACTCTGTCCTCGGCCGGTGCAGCCCAGCACCTCCGAGCTCACAGTGGGGCGCTCTCAGAGCCGGGAAAGACGCGTGCTCTCTGGCTGTCCCCCGACTGCCGTGGGACCTTGGGGGGCCGCCTTGGCCCCCAGCCCCCCATTTTCATCTGGAACGTGGGGCCGAACAGAGCTCTCCTCTGGAGGGGTCCTCGAGGGCCAGCGAGTCTGCTCAGCACAGCCCAGCACAGAGGCTCCGCCCTCCCCCAGAGTCCCTGCCCTCCCCCAGAGGCCCCGCCCTCGCTGCAGAGGCCCCGCCCTCGCTGCAGAGGCCCCGCCCTCGCTGTAGAGGCCCCGCCCCTGCTGCAGAGACCCCCAGCCCTCACCACTGCAGCCCCGCCCCTGCCGCAGAGACCCTGCCCCTGCCACAGAGGCCCCGCCCTCACCACAGAGGCCCCGCCCTCACCACTGCAGCTCCGCCCCCGCTACAGAGACCCTGCCCCTGCCACAGAGGCCCCGCCCTCGCCACAGAGGCCCCGCCCTCGCCGCAGAGGCCCTGCCCTCACCACTGCAGCCCCCGGCGCCCAGCCCCCCTCAGGCCCCCAGTGGGCCTCCCAGCCTCCTCTGTCCCCTGTGGGTCCTTCAGAGCAGCGGGGGGGCCCTGGCACTGAGGGCACCCAGATATTGGGTCACACGGGGATGAACATCCTCCTACTTTGCCCGCAGCTGCAGGAGCGAGGCCTGGCCCGGGGCCGGGGCGAGTGGGACGGGAGAGTGTGACCCCACTGGAAGGGCTCCCCCGGAGGTGCCAGCGGGCCTCGGGGCTCCTCTGGGGTGGCGCGAAGGAGTGAAGGTCGAGGGTTGGCTGCCACGTCCTGCTCTGACCAGGTCCTGCCACTGTCTGCTGGGGCGCATCACCCCCGCGGGACCCCCACGGTCACGTCCGCGAAGGCACGAGGAGCCAGGTTTCGAAGGGCTGAGTTCATCGTCCGGGGTCTGGAATCCAGGACGCCGGAAGACCCCTCCCCGGCGCCTGATGAGCAGGGATGGAAAGGCCGCCTGCTGGGAAGGGGTCCCTGCTGGGGGCATCCTCGCCGGCGTGGAGATACCTGTCTCCCTCCTCGACAGGAAGAACAGGTGCCAGACAGTGCCCCAGCATCTGGGCCAAAGGCCAGCAGTGTCTCCATTTGTCTCGGAAAAGCCGGGGCGCTTTCTGGGCTCAGCGACACTCCTCGGTGCGGGGGTGACCTCAGGCTGGTCAGCAGCTTCGGGGGTGATTGACATATGCAATTTCTCTCCTCCTGTCTGGCCGAGGTGTGAAGGGAAAATTGGATGCTGTTGAATAATTGAAAATGAAAATCCCTCCAAATTGATTCCTATGAAAACAAAATTGAGTTCCACAATTAGGCACCCCGCCTTCCAGGGCATCTGAGGCCTCAGTCCGCCCAGGCTGCGGGCTCAGCCATGCTTTTCATGCCTCCACCACACGTGGGGGCCTGTGGCCCCAGGGGTTTCAGGGGCCTGCTGTGTTGGAGTCCACCACCAGCCTGGGGGACCGCTACAGGACCCTGGGGGCTCTGGCGGGGGGGCTGGCATCTCTGTCCCCTGCACTTCCCAGGTCCCTGGTGGCTTATCTGTGCTCTGCTGGCTTGTGTGCCAAGGACACTCAGTGGGGACACTGCCCATTGTCCCTGCAGTGGGAGCGGCTGCCTCTTGCTTTCTGCCCTGGGCCTGGCGTCGTCACGCCTCCATCCTCAGCCTGGGGGGCTTCCCCAGGAACTTAAACTCCTGGCAGACTGGGTTTGTTAATGTGCAGCTTGGAGATGGATTTCAGGAAGGTCCACACACCCGGATGGCAAAATTACATCATTATCCCTTTTTGGAGTGTTTTTCTTGGTGGTAGAAAACAGATAACATGAAATTTACCATTTTAGTCAATTTAAAGTGCACAATTCAGGGGCATTAAGGACACTTGCGGAGTTGTAGGACCATCAACACTATCGAGTTCCAGAACTTTTCCATTATCCCAAATGGAAAGCCTGTGTCCATTAAGCACCCCCTCCCACGCCCTCCCCCTGCGCTTTTTACCTTATCTTTACCTGGGATTTACTGTGCCCTCAACTGTAAATTTCAAAACAAGCCGTAGTAGTATTAGCAGCACCAGACTCTATCACCAAGATCAGATCTTTTTTCACACTGTATTACAGTGTTACAGGTATCTTGAAAATCTTTCAGCCAGGAACTGGCCGACTCTTTCTGAGAGGGCCAGGAAGGTAGTATTTTGGGTGTTGTGGCCTACAAAGTTGCTGTCTCAGCTACCCCACCATGCCTTCAGCGTGAAAGCAGCCATAGATAATAGTGTGTAGGCAGATAGGAGTGGCCGTGTTTTGAATAAAACTTTATTTACAAAAACAAGTAATGGGCCGGACAGGATCTGGTGTCATAGTTTGCTCACCCCTACTTGACGCTCATCTATGCATCAAGGTTGCTACACTTATTAGGCCACCACAGGTATTTTCTTTAACACGTCAGTTGCAAAACACATACCTGTTGCTCCTCTCTGATGTCTGTATTTTTACATAGGTTCCCTTTATCATTCTAAATCTCAGCCAATCATCTAGGCAATGTGAGACCAGCCATCCATCCTCCCAGCCATCCATTCTCCCATCTGCCCATCCATCCATCTGTCTGTCCATCCATCCATCGCTCCACCCACCCACCCATCTGTCCGTTTATACACAGGAGAGAGTCATTTAGCTCATATATAAATAATTTATAATTACTAACCATAGTGAGAGCTACAGAGGCAATAGGTGGCATCACAGACTGACGGCAGGGGGGAAGGGTCACTACTTCCATGTGTGACCGGGTCACCTCTCTGAGAAAGTGACATCTTAGCCGAGACGTAAAGGATGGAAAGCATGCAGCTGTGGAAGGGCAGGGCTGCGGCCTTCCGGTGGAGGGCGGAACGTGTGGGGCCTGGGGCAAGGAAGATCAAGGCTGAAAGGAGAAAAGGGACTGGATAGCTTGGCTGTCTGTTGCTGTGTCACAAGTCACCCCAGCACTTAGTGGCTTAAAGCAACATTCACTATCGTGGAGTCCGGACTATTTCTGTGGTCAGGATGCAGAGCCGCCGCCGGGGTGAATCAGAGGGGCTGCAGCCATGGAAGGCTTCCTCCTGTGGGGGCTGCTCTCACCTTTGCCCTCTGCTGTTGGTGAGAAGCAAGTCTCAAAGTTTGGCTGATGTTCCGGGAGAGGAGGCCATCCAAAAGTTTCCCACTTCCCCGGGAAGCAGGGGTCACGGGGGACCACCTCAGACACTGCCCACGACCCGGGAGAACAGAGAGGGTTTCGGGGGGTGGGCAGAGCCCCCATCTTGCAGCTGCCTCCAGCTTGGCCAGGCACAGTCTCACCCTAGCACCCCGGGGTGCAGTGGGGGAAGCCGGGCAGGCAGCCCCACGATGCACTGGGAATGTGGAAGTATCTTGACTGCTGTGTGGAAAGTGGATGGCGGGGCAAGGAGAGGAAGTGAGGGGACCAGGGGGGCGCTGCTGGAGTTGTGGGGGGAAGAGAGTCGGTGACTCGGCCAGATGGGGGCCAGGGACGGAGGGGAGAGGAAGGGGTCAGTGTACTTTGGAACGACCCGCCTGGGGCGCGTTGTGGGGGGCTGTGTGAGCACTGGGCAGCCTCTGCCTGCTCCCTTCCTCCCTCCACCCACACTTCTGCAGGCGCCCTGCCCAGCATCTCCCTGGGTCCCGTGGGCTGGCCCACGTGCTGTCCACAGCCAGGCTTGATGCAGGAGAACAAAGACATCGCTAATGCTGTAAATCTTGGATCCAATTTATTTGTTATTTCCACTCATTTGAAATGCACCTGTTACCCTGAAGGCCTTCAGGTGCCGTCAACAGCAGCTACGGAATCAAAGAGAAATTGGAACCTTCAGGGAAAAAAAAAAAACAACTCTCAGTTGTTCAAAGGGGAACCAAGCAAAGGAAGAAGAAGTTGTTTTTCTTCCTTCTTGGATGACTTACTCGCTGGGGTGGCCAGATTCGGGCAAGGCCCTGGACGGGGTGTGGGGCCGGGCCTCTCCTTCCTGGCCCCTGCTTTCTCCACTTGCCCACGTCTCCGGCGGCCCTGACATTTCAGAGAGGCTTGTAAAGACCTCAGGTGGCCCTTCCCTCCTGACGGGCATCGTTGGCTCCCAGCTCCCAGCGGCAAGGTCTGTGTGCGCGCCGTCGCCGGTGCCTGCTCGGGGCCTGGTCTCTCCCGGCCCTCGAAGGCCATTTTCTGGGCCTTCTGGGTGGAGCCGTGAAACTTCACTCCCCGCTGAGCGCGCCCAGCCTTGCTGCGCATTTTGTGCTGACGTTGGAGGTGGTTATCTCTCAGCCCAGCTGGGCTAGTCCAGTTGTCTAATAGGCGCTCGGGAGCCTAAGGGGTTCATTGAATTTCCAGTTATTTGCTCTCTTTTCTCCTATGAAAATGGATGTGACCTATAAAACCTCTGTGGTGCTCGTGGGCTGGCAGCTGCAGGAGAGGACAGATGGGGCGGGACGGCGGGGAGGGACTCGTGGGAGGCTGGGACCACTTTCCGGAGGCAGTGGGGGCCCCCAGCCCTGTTTGTGGGGGAGTCAGTCCCCAGTGGGTCTGGGCCGGGGCCGGCGAGGCCCAGGAAGGGGGTACAGGGCAGCTGTGGTGTGCTGTGTCCTCTCCACGCCGGTGCGTGCCTCCCTTTCCCAAGCGGGCTCTGCTCCGGCCGTCCCTGCTCTGAGGCCTGACCGCCCTCGTCCTCCCTCCGTGGCCCAAGGTCACTTCTGCCTTTGGCTGTTTCCCAGCTGCTCCCGGGGGACGCCGTGGCGGATCTGCCCATCACGAGGCGCCCCGGACCCCTACTGTGCCAGCTCACCTCCAGCCCCCTCTCTGTTTGCACGCTGACCACCGCCTGACATCACCCGGCTTCCACGACACCAAGCCAGCTGGACACCTGTCCCCGGGCCCGTGGTGGCAAGCGACGTCTGCGCCAGCTCGTGCTGAAAGTTGGTGTTCACTCAGCATGCGGGGAGGGAGGAAATGTACAGAAAATGGGCGATGACCCCTCCGGATTGGGGTCTCTGCCCTGCTCACCCTGGGGTTCCCTCGCTTGAAGTGGAGCCTGGGTCAGGAGGGTTCTCAGAAAAGGGGTCTCGGTTCTACCGGACGCCATGCCCGCCGGCTGAAGGAGGCTCCGGCCAGCAGCAGGCCACGTCCGGGACCTGGCGGGCAGGCGGGACCCACTGAGGGCCCAGGGCAGAACGAGGCACGGGAAGCCGGGGTCAGGTCTGGCCTGAGACGTGTCCGAGGGAGGCTGAGGCTCAGCAGACCAGGGCACACCCTGTCCCGGACCCCCGGCACTTGGACAGAGGCTGGGAAACCAGGTCTGACCCCCTCTGGTTCCAGGCCGCAGGGGCTGACGATGGCCAGCCCGAGTCCACAGCGGAGAGGTTGGGCGGGCAGAGGCGCCACACACTGCACTTGGAACTGTGTGACCCCCGGGTGTGCCCGGGCACCTCTGTTCCCGGCTTCCTCACACGTGGTGGTGAAGATGGTGCCGCGTGAGAGGGTTGGTTCGGGGACTGGGAGTGCCAGCGGGCCCGAGCACCTGCCGCGGGCCTTCCGTGCGCGCGCGGGGGGTCTCGTGGCTTCTAACTGGGCTCCAGGCCTTAGGAGTGGAATGGATCAAGGACTCCCCTGAATTCCGGCTGAGGCACCGCTGCGGAGTAGGGTGCGGAGGGTGCAGAAGAGAAATCTCGGTCTGCGTTATCAGATCTGTAGATTACTGCCACGTTAGTCATTTAGTAGTCACAATTCAAAAGTGAATTTCTCATTTTTCTCAATTTCTGCTATATTCTATGTTTGGCCCTGTCTTTTGAAAAAAGCATCTAACGCATACAGAAAAAGGTTTGATTTTAAAGGGCGCCTCGTTCTAAGTTAAATACAATGATCGATATATTGCAGGTCAGTGGAGCTCGTTTTCTTCTTGCCTACGTGAGCTCTGTTTCTGTCCTCTTTAAAATGGAATTCTGCATTTCATGTGGTGTCTTTGAACGTCGTGTATGTGTGCTCTCTGAGCGCCTACCTGGAAATGTCAGCCTGTGCTTAATCCTGACCCCCGCCTTTCCTCTCTCGGGACATTCCTCTATTGCCCATAAGCCATTTCCGTGGGGAAAAAAACAAATGAATAGAATGCAAATGGCCATGAGTGATGCATGAAAGGCACCTCAGAGGTCATCTTAGTCATCCCCCTGCAGTAGAAATCTGCTGATTGAGAAAGGGCTTCCCTAGTGGCAGGAGTAGCCCTTTTGGGGAGTTACAGATGTTATAGTGAATCCAATGAAAGGCAGCGGTACATGTCTACGTTTATTTTAAGGATGTCTGCAGACTCTGGAACCAAGGGGCCCCATTCCAGAACCGTAGGCACGAGCATACTCACCGCCTTGGCCTGGGAGCTGAGCTCGGAGAGCGGAGGTGACCGGCGTGCTGGGCGCTGGCTCAGAAATAAGTGTCATTGTGCAGCTTGCGGAGTGCAGGGGCCCTGGTTGTCTGTCATCACTGAGGGAACAAGCAGATACAGTGTTGCCCGAGAAGCCTCCTAGAGGCTCGCCTTCAGTGGGAAGGCAAGGATGGTTTGTGATGGGAAATGGAGAACTGACTGCGTGTGGGTCCTTGAATTGTTGGGTGTTGGCAAATGTCTCTCTTGAGAGTGAGAGAGGGAGAGTTTGCTTCTCAGCTTGGCTATCCCGCCAACCCAGTCTCTGTCCACGTTATTAGATCATGAGGTCAGAAATACTGGCGTCTCTGTGTTTATTAGGGGGTGAAAAGGATCCACCTCTGACTCCCTCTCCAGAGCAGAGGGAAGATGGCATTTGGGGCGTGCGGTTGAAGCGGAAACAGACCCCGTCTGCCTGCCCTGCAGACACCCGTGGATAGGAACCGAGGGGGCTGAGGCCCCTGACCCCTGGGCGGTCCGAGAAGCCAGGACTCAGCGCTGCGTGCAGGGGGTGTGGTGGCGACAGCAGAGAGCCGCGCAGACGTGGGCCAGGAGCAGCGGGCGGGGGCACGGGAGGCTGGGGAGATGGGGGTCGAGGAAGCAAGAGGGGAACCTGCGGGGGGCAGTGGTATGGTAAAGGGCGCTGGACCTCCGCCGAGGAAATGACGCCACTCCCTGGCACCAGGGATCCCTGACGCAGAGTCGGGGAGCAGCTCAGAGGGGAGACAGAGTCTGTCGTCGTCCCGTGTGCCCAGACTTCCTTTGTCCAAGCGGCCCACTCGCCACGAAGGCGGGTCCCTGGGCCCTTCCGGCCCAGGAGAAGCAGCCTCTCCAGACAGGGACTGGGGCTGCACTCCCGGCGCCGGGACCCCGGGGCAGGTGGGCCTGTGATAACGCTGGACGGATGCTCCCCCAGGCCCCCTCCTCCTCAAGGTCTCATGAGGAAAAGCGAATCATCTGCCACCCCCGGGAAACGTGTTTCCTGTCTCGTCCATTTTCGTTCTTGATGAAACTCAATTTGGCAAGTCGTTGCGTCTGATTACTTATTCATCTTCCTCTGCCGTCTTGCTGTGGGGACCGTCGGTGACGGCTCCCGGGCTCTGGCTGCAGCCTTCCCGCCTCCCCACGGCGCTGCCCGGGGGGCGACACCCCCAGGCTTCTCTGCACCCCTCTGAGTGGAGGGGCCAGGGGGCGTCTGGCGCGGCCGAGCTGGCGGGGCTGGGGCAGCCTGGAGGGAGACTCTGGAATTCAGCTTGAGAACTCAGATGAGTTCCAGCCAGAAGTTAGAGTGTGAGGCAATTTAGCAAATTGTAGCTTGTCGCAGATGTTTAATTAGTCGTGAGGCTTCGAGACTGAAGGCTGGGGGGTGGGGGCAGCTCGTCTGCCTCGAAGGGCGTGGGCTCTGCAGCTGGGGAGCCGGCAGGCCAGAGAGAAGGGCAGGGGAGTGGGCGGCAGGGTGTGGGGGTCTCAGCTGGACCATGGGGGAGGCTCCGGGAAGCTCAGCGGGAGGGGTGGGCGTGAGGCCCTCCTGCAGCTGCAGACGGGCACAGGCCCCGGACGCACCCGCGACATGTCCCAGACTGCCCTGCTTCTCCCAACAACCCCGGCCGCCCCTCCTGTGTGCCCCCCACTTCGGTGGACAGAACTACTGCCCTGTTCCTTAGCAGCCACCCTGGCACTGCCAGTTCAGCTGCGAGTCTGCCAATGCCACCTGCTAATTGCAAGCCGACCCTCCACCTCTGTGCCAGGAATACGAACCCTGGGCTGCCCACTCTGAGCCGGGCGTGCTGAGGTTGGGGCGTTCAGCTGCACCCCGGGCCCCTCCTCACGCCAGCGCCAGCGGCGCTTCCCCCCAGGTGTGACACCTGAAACTCCAGACGGAGCCGCCCGGTGGGGACAGGCATCTGGCTGCAGACACCGCTCGGCCGGCCCAGCCACCCCGCTGCACCCAGACACGGGTGCCCCTGCTCCCTGACTCGTCTGTCTCTGGCCTCGCCCCCCAGGGCACCCTACACCCCGAAACCACAGGACCGTGTCCCTAGTGGAACCTGGATTGTGAAGCCTCTAGCTTACAGCGGCTTGTGGAGAACCCCCCAGGTCCCCACTTCAGGCCTGGCCCTCCCCCTGCTCTGCCCTGGACCCCAGTGGCTCGTGTCCTCTTCCTGCCACCCCTGTCCCCCTCTCCAGGGAGCCCCCCACATGTCTTCATCTCCAGGTCCAGTCCGCTCTGCTCCTTCTTCATACTCGCAACTGCTCCCTCTGCCCGAGAACCTCAGGGGTCCTCCCTGAGGGCCGTGGCGTGACCCTAAGTGAGCTCGTTGCTGGGGTGGCTTCTGTCTGGTGCGAACCTGCCCTGGAGTCTGTGTCCTCTGTGGTCACGACCCCGTGACCCCCAGCGCCCCCCAGCTCCCAACCTGCCACTTGCCACCTACCCCTTGTTGGGCAGGAAAAGGGGGAAGACTTATGGGGTCACAGCCTCCTCTGTCCTGGGTGACTTCTGGTCCTCATTTGGGGAAAGAAGTGGCCGAACCGGAGCTTCCTGGTCCACGCCCGTTCCTGGTTTAATCTGAGGGCGCCGCGGTTCGGGCGCGATGTGTGTGATGGGGGCGCCCGTGCAGACTTCTGGGTGCAGCGGGGTGCTCGCCTATGGCCACTGCTTGCCCGGGGTTGCCGTGGTGCCCGCCTGAAGCATATGCCCAGCCTGTGTGGGTGCAGCTGGGGGCCCGGAGGCAGAACAGCTCCTGGGCAGGCTGCGCAGCCTGGCGCCTCGGAGGGAGACCTCGGGGGCAGTTCTCCAGATGCCGGACCCTGGCCCGGCGGGCGCCCACTCTGGCGTGACACTGGCCAGGCCGCCGTCTCGCTGGACCTGTGCCTCCTTCCCGGAGGGTGGGGCTGGCCGGGTGAGCGCCCTCCCTGCCAGCTCTGTTCTCGGCGAGCGCCAGGGCGCGGGGAGATGCAGCGCTGGCAGCCGGACAGTGCTCCGCGGACTGGGGCCTCTGTGCGGCCCCCTCGGGAGCTCTCGCCCCTGTGAAGTCCTTCTCACCCAGCTTACAGAGGGCAAAAGGGGGCTGGGAGCCCCTGCGGAGGTGTAGCCCGAGAGCCGGGACTCGCAGCCGGAGATGTTTGGCAGCACCTGGAAACACTTCCAGGTGGGGAGGGGTGGGCCGGGGAGGGCGCCTGCATCTAGTGGCAGAGGCGGGGCATCTGGGTCAGTCCTCTGGGGTGGCCCGAGAGCCCCTCCAGCGGGTAAGGGCAGGGCCCAGAGGGCGGCAGGCGAGGCGAGCAGTCCAGGCGGCCGTCCAGCGGCTGTGCTCGGCCGTCTTTGTCTCTGCCACGCGGGCCAGAGCTCACAGCCTTGCAGGGTCCCCCTCCTCCGCCAGTCCCCACAAGGAGAAAAAGTCTCCAGAAGTCACAACCTTAAGTCCGGTGTCTCTGGCTGGGAGGGAACTGAGCTTTTTTCCCAGGCTCCACTTGCCATCAAAAGTCATCTCAGCTCACGGCTGTGATTCTTTCATCCGCGTCCCCTGCCCAGCCAGTGCGTGGCCCGTCGGCATTACCTGGACCTGGCTCCCCAGGTGGAGACTTCCTCAAAGCCCCTTTAGGAGACTCAGGAAACATTTGTCAACTGCAAATGTTGCGTCAACTCCAGGACTCGGAGCTGCGGCCACGTCCCTGGCCAGCAGAGGCTTGTCCACACACACTGAACACCGCACTCAATAAGACTGGCCGTGGGGCCAGCTCAAAAATCCAAACTGCTTCCACAATCTTGCTTCACCACGATCACCTTCGCCCTTGTGGCAATGGTCTCGTGATCACGAAATGGCTGCCCCAGCTCCAGACATCACGCCTTCCCACTGCGTTGCAAAGGACAGAAGCTTTTTCTTCTTGAGGCACTTTTTACCTGTGCAGTTACCTTCTGAGAAGATGGCTTACTGACTTCCTACGCCTGCGGAATATTGGCAAAAATCAGGGCAAGAATCAGAATATTGGCAAAATAGCCCTGCGGGGCCGGGGAGACTGGGAAACTAAAGAGACCAAAAAGGTGGTTGGAAACAGTCGCTGGGTAGACAGCGACATTGTCTCCGTGAGCGCTGTGCGGCAGGTGTGCTAGGCCCTGGGCATCGACACCCAGTCTCTTGCCCGGGTCCGTTGCTTACCGTGTGTCTCATGCTGAATTCAGTGACACTCCCTGCCTCGGTTTCCCCACACCCAAAGTCAGCAGAGTCCCTTATCCTTACAGTGTTTGAGAAATCATCCCAGTACTGTGTCAAGAACCAGGTAACACATACAGGACCGTTTCCTGGCGCCTCGATCGGGACGCTGCCGCCGCCCCACTCCCTGCAGCCCTGTCCTCACTTGAACCAGAGGCAGCACATCTGCACCAGTGAGTCAGCCGGCTCTTCTAAGGAGTGCGGAGGAACAAAGCCTCGCCAGAGAGGCCACCCCTCTCCGGCTGGGTGAGGGGAGGAGGCTGGGCCCGAGGAGGCACTCTTCTGGGTGGGGAGCCAGACGCCCTGACTGGCCTGGGGCGACTGTCTATGGCCAGAGGGGGCTGGAGCCCCCTCTCCTGCCCCTCTGGGGCACCTGGAGCCCCGCCCAGGTATCGTCACAGTTTTTGTGTGAGGACGGAGCTCTAGCAGAAAAAGCGTGGCAGGAGGGAGTGCGGGGAGGGGAGTAGGGGCTTCACGGGTGTGCTGGGGGGAGACTCGGGGGGCTGGAAGTGGGCCCAGTGCCTGGGGCCCCCTGGGGGCGCGTCGGGCAGAGCAGAGCGCACCCCCCACAGCAAGCGAGCTGCTCAGAGGGCCTGGCTCACCGCCTGGCTGGGGGTCCCCCGTCATGCAGAGGCTGGAGAAGCGCCTCTCAGGGTTGCTCCAGCAGAAAGACCTCGGTGTCACAGGTCGGAGGTCGCAGCTTGCCCCGCGCCTCTCGACTCAAATGCCGCTGCTCAAGCCCTTTGGCCCTTGTGGGAGCAGCGAGCCCCTGCCTGGGCAGCGCCCTCAGTGCTGGGGGCGCTTCACGCAGTGTCTGCTCCACTCGGGCCTCCGCACTTGGTGAGAGGAGAAAGCAGGGGGCTCCGTGCATGGAGGAGCTCAGCCCCCCTTCCCCTCCGCGGGGCGCCTTGCTGGGGTGGGGGGGCACTGTGGACTCTGAGGCCAGGCGACCACAGACTCTCCTGTGCCCCGCCCAGGATCTCGCCTGAGCTGGGATCTCCGGGGACCCCCTTGTGGCTCTGGAGGGGTTCGTCCCTCGCTCTCAGGGCGGGTGTGGTGGCAGGTGACTCGGGCGGTGTTTTCAAACACGTCCAGGTCCCCAGAACCTGGGATGTCACCTGTCATGACCAAAGGGACTCTGCAGCTGAGATTATGGGGAGGACACCCCGGGTAGTCCTGGCGGGCGGGGGCGTCCCCAGGGCTGCGAGGGGAGGGCGCGGAGCCGGGAGCAGTGACGCGTGCGGGAGGCGGAGCTTGGCGCATGTGCAAGGTGGCGGCTCTTTCACGGGGTTTGGGGTCTTGAGCGCCAGCCCCATGGAGTGGGGAGGTTTTACTGATGACTCCAAGTGGATGCACAGAACCACCACATCGATGTATTGGGGGCGTGCACGTTACAAATATGTTCACATTCAATTCCCTTGGCAGCAAAAATGGGGCAGGCAGTGGATCTCTTGACTCGGGGAGGCAGAGTGGTGACAGCGTCCGCTCTCAGGGACAGGAGGGCACTCTCGGGGCAAGAGTCCCTGGCAGATCTGACCAAACCCTGGAGGAGTCTTCAGACTACGGGCGTGGCGTCCATAATCATCTGAAATTACCTTTACTTGGCGCCTGTATTTATACCATCGCTCAGAGGCTAATTATCAGGAGCACCTGTTCATTTTGGTTTAGGTGGGCTTCCCAGCCGCCGGGGCTGCTGCTCTTGCCTTCTCACGTCAGCTCAGCAGTGTTTTCATAAACAGAGGTTGCTTTTTAATTGATAACTTTCAGTCGCTCCATCCCCACCTCTCCATCAGTCGGGATCATCACAGTATTAACGTAGACCGCAGAGGCAGGCTTCACGGCCAAGGAGCGCAGATGCTTCCCGAAGCTGGAGAAGGATTCTGCGTACAGCTTCCAGAATGAGCACAGCCCTGCTGACACTTTGGTTTAGCCCAGCAACACTGATTCCAGGCTTCTCTTTCCAGAACTATAAGAGCAGGGTGACTTTGCGTTTCTCAAACATTGAGTTCACGGCCATTTGGTCCAGCAACAGAAGGAAACAAAAGCGAGTAGTTAAACCAAGGCTCAGCAAACTTTGTCTTGGGCCACATTATGAATATTTTAGGCTTTCTGAGCTACATCAGCTCTATAGCAGCAACTCAACTCTGTCTGTGTAACATGAAAGCTTCCCAGGTGATATGTAAATGAAGGAACATGACTGTTCCAATAAAACTTTATTTATAAAAATACACAGGGGCCTGAGTTTGCCAGCCCCTGGGTGAGAGGCAGGCATGCAGACTCTCCCGGGGTAACCGGACTGTGAGGGCCCTGCTGATAACTAGATGCGTGGGGTGACAACATGGGTGGAGCTGTAGCCAGCCCTTCCCATAGACAATTCAGTCTTCGGATAGACTTACACTCGGTCGAACACCTATGTTCATTGTTTATCCAAAATTCAAGTAGGACTGGGTGTCCTGTATTTCATCAGGCTACTCCACAGCTGGGGTGCCCTGGGGACCCGACTTGCAGCTGCCCGCCGCCCCAGGTCTGATGGAGCCCTGTGGATATTTCAGTCAGGATCGAGAACTTTCTTCCACCTAAGGACGAAAAGCAGAAGTAGGCGGCCTGCACGCCCTGGCTGTCTCCTGTCAGGGTCCCAGGTCTAGGGAATGCACGGCCCCAGGTCTCCGCATCTCGTCAGCCAGAGCCACGCGCAGCCCCCCTTCTCCTTCTGCCCCATGCCGGCGCTGGTGGGGGGTGGGGGCCGACTGCGCCCAGGGCCCTGGACTTGGTGTCATAGTCGCCTTCCCTGGAGAGAGCTCTCCCTGCTGACGAGAAAATGGAGCCGCTGAAATCAAGTTTGGACTTGTTAGAGAGAACCGTGTTTAAAAGGCGCCGCAGACACGTTCACTGCAGCTGTCCGGGTGGCACCGAGAGAATGGCGATGATTTTCCCGGTGAGAAGTGGGAGATGGCCCCAGGAGAAGTGGTCAGGCAGTAATTTAACATTGTTGAATGTGCCGGCAGCTGCTTCTGGCGGGAGGCTGGGAGAACAGTGTTCTCTGCGGGGAGTCACAAAGCCTCCACAGGACTGTCTGAAATCCCTGGGTATTGATGGAGGCCCTCCTGCCTGCCTCCGCCTGCTTCCTTCCTTCCCTCCTTCCTTCCCCCCTTCCTTCCTTCCTTGCCTTCCTCCCTCCTTCCCTTCTCCTCCTCTCTTCTTTCCTCCATCCCCTTCCTTACTTCCTCTCTCCCTTCTTCCTTTCCTTCCTTTCTCCTTCCCTCTCTCCCTCCCTCTCTCCCTCCCTTTCTCCTTCCTTCCCTCCTTCCTTCCCCCCTCCTTCCTTCCCTTCCTCCCTCTTTCCCTTCTTCCCCCCTTCCTTCTTCCATCCTCTTCCTTACTTCCTCTCTCCCTTCTTCCCTTCCTCCCTTCCTCCTTCCCTCTCTCCCTCCTTCCTTCCATCCCTTCCTCCCCTTCTCATTCACTTGTTCATTCATTTGGAGACACTTTTATTAAGCACCCCCTAACGTGCTAGGGGCTGTTTAATTTCAGCCCCAAATACATGCCCCAGATGTTCATTTATTCTTTCATTTAGCCATCCGTTCATTTATTGAGCAAATATTTTTCAAGCCAAGTGCATGTCCAGTGCTATGCTGCTGGTATTTGAGCGCAGGAGTCTTTGAGGTCCGTGCTCTCCCCGTTTCCTTCAGACCGCGGATCGGCAGCAGGGGCCCTGGACGTCTCAGCCAGAGACCACATGCAGCGGGTCAGCCCCGTAACGTGAACAGGCTGGTTCCGCTCGGCGACCATCTGCTGGCCCCGTCACTTCCTTCAGTATTATTTCTGATACGTTGTACCTAAGTCATCCTGTGAAGCAAGGCGGCCACTGGCACCCTGGTCTGCAGCTGAGAAAAGAGGGGTTCCGAGGGGTGACTGCCTTGCCCTAAGCTACAAACCATCCTTGACAGAGCGAGGATCAGCCCGGGGCACCCTCCTCTAAAGCCACGGCCCGCTCTGCCGTGTCGCCTCGGGCACAGGCCAGAGGAGCACCCCCAAGATCTGCCAGGGCCCCCACCTTGGCTCTGGAAGCTGCGCTGAAGAGCTGTGTCGTCAGAGAAGGTCGCGGTGCTCCCCTAGGGGGTGCAGTGCTCTCTGGAGAGACCGAGATCCTGGCCACTCAGAGTGGGGGACGCAGGAGCCCACTTGGGCGGCCCCGTGTCCTGGGGCTGGCCTTCATCGTGGCCTTCGTGGTGTCCCCGAGGCGTTACCATTAGTGGGAGAGCTTCTGTCCCCCCGACTTGGAAATCTCAAACTTGAACCTCAGCCCACACGTCGGGCAGAATCGCCAGTTGGGAAAGACATGCCCGGCACTTTAAACCCAGCTGGTGTGCTAGTGAGACAAGCTGCTCGAAGGAACCCCAGCAAAAAGTTGGCGTCAAGGCTGGTCCCCAGAGTCACTGGCGTTGCGTTCTTGATAAAGGCCTCAGACCACGTGACGCAGGCCTCCACCTGCCCCAGGCCCGGGCCACCGAGAGCCTGCCGTGTCCCCCGGCCACGCACCTCCAAGATGCCTCCCCTAACCCACCACAGATGCAGGGGTGGGGCGGGGGGCGGGAGCAGGCGTCAGTTTCCGAGTGTCGGCGTTAATAGAAAAGCGTGTTTCTGTTCTCTTGTCTTTTCTCTGCCATCTTAGAAACTGAATCAGTCGTTATCAAACATTTTGAAGTGGAATAAAAAGAGGGAGAGGATTCCAAGGGCACATGGCAGCTTTGACCTGTACAGAACCGGCGCGGTGGAGCTGGCACAAAGGCGCCGCCGTCCACACTGAGGTCCTGGTAACTGGGGCCTTGTAATGACCAGCTCCGAGAGGAGACAGCTCTGCTCCTTATTTGCCATTAAGAACTCCAAGAGTTTATTTGCAGGGAATTGGTTTAATTCAATTAGCAGGAATTGGGAGGCACTCACAACACAAGGTACATTAGCCCTGTATTCCGTTCGTAATGAGCCCAAAAAGCGTTTAGGGAAAGAAGAGCTAATTATCCCAGAGTCTTTAGTTTTTGTCAGTAACATGGGAGGGTTTAGTCCAAATTTCAGAGGCCTGTATTCCCAGATCCCTTAAGCTTTAATTAATGATTAACAGAGCAGCACGTGGGGAGGGCCAGGAACCAGGCCACGGAGTCACTGCCGAAGGGCATTGTTAGTCACCCCCACCCTGAGACAGCACTTCACAGTTTACAAAGCGTTTCCACCACCGTTACCTGCTCTGAATATTCATTTCCTCCTCCTGGGCCGGCCTGCGGCTCTTTCTCCCAGCCCATCTTGCATTTCAGACCTGGGTTGGTGTGTCTGAGGCAGTGAGTCCCCCAGCCTGGCCACTGGCTTTTGCAGGGATGCTGGGGAGGCTGATGACCTGGGGGGCCTGCTGGACCCCCTCCCTCCACCACGGTCACGGAGCTTCCCTCTTCGCCCGCCTGTAACCTGCTGGGCAGCTCGGCGGCCATGTGGGTACAAAGCCACGGCACGAAATCAGGTAGACGCCCCTGCCCTCTGCGGCACAGTACGTCAGTACGTACTAAGGGTTCGGTGCCCGCCAGGTTGGTCTGAGTGGGCGGGGATGAGGGACACTCCCGTCGTCACAGATGAAGGGGGAGGCCACAGCCCCCCGACGTGGCAGGAGTGCGGCGCTCTGGACCCAAGTGCCTCAGGGGGGTGCCCCCTAATGGCTTCTGAGATGAGGGAGAGGCGGCGGGAGAAGGGGGCGCCCCATACACAGCCCCCCGCCACTGTTCATCTCGACCCGGTGGGGGAACAGCTATGCGGAAAGGGGCTTCATGCCCTGTGTTGTCGGGTTCTGAGTCCGAGATCCTTGGGTACCCCAACTGTCTCCTTGATCACTAGCGGTAACGAGAGGGGGAGCCGCCTGCCCCGCCAGAGGGAGGTGGAGGCGCGGGGTGGGGGGCTTGGGGGGTGACCTGCGCACCGGTGAGCCCGTCCCTCCTCCGCCCGGCGCCTGCGCAGGCAGAGGCCCCGGACTTACTCCCCGGAGGACAGTCTGGCGGCCCCTGCGCAGCGAAGCCGCGAGCCGCACGGTGCCCGAAGTGCTCCAAGGGCCGGCTTCTCCGCCGCCGCCGCGCAAGACGCGCTTTCCCAGCAGCCCAGCCGGCTCCAGCTGCTTCCTTGGCGGGTGAATTAGGGTCAGTTAGCGCGTGGGGCTCGGCCCGGAGCAGCCCTGCAGATGGCTGGCTGGCTGGCCCCATCCCCCGGCCTGCGCCTGCCCTCCCAGCGCGTGGGGGAGCGCTGACCCCGCACCCCTCACAGCGCGGAACCCCGAAGTGACTGTGTGGGGGCCGTGGTTCTCTGAAAGTCATTTGAGACTGAAATTGAGCGTCCTGAGATCCTGGGAACCTCGCTGGAGTGGAAAACACAGGGGAGTCGGGAGGAGGAGCCCCCCGGAAGACGCGGGGCCTGGGCTGGGGGCAGCTGGTCTGTGGCCTGCGGCGAAGCCCCGGGACCTCCGGGGCCTCAGTTTGCTCACTTGTAAGCATCATTTAAGATCTACAAATAAATGCGGCTCGTCTGCGGGGTTAACACGCGTTCGCAGATGTCACAGGAGAGCGATCCGGTCCCAGGGTGGGGTTTGCGGGGGTCCTTGCAGGGGCTGCCTCAGAGCTGGCCGGACAGCGAGGTTGCAACGAGCGCGTGTCAGCCCATCCGCTGGGGCTTGCGGGCCTCCAGCCCGGCAGGCCTTGTGGTGCGGTCTGGGCCCGGCTCTCACAGCTCCCGCTCCTTGCTGCACATGGGGGTCTCCTGGAGTTGGCACGGGGTCAGTGAAGCCGAGACCCATGGGGTTTCTGGCTCAGCGTCAGCCCTCAGGCTGTGATGGCCACTAGCAGAGCCGGTGAGGTTGTCCAGGCCTCGGGCTGGATTCGGGTACAGGACCCACTGGGGCCTCGCCTGGCCAAGAGGAGCTCCCAGCCCAGGGCTCTGGCTTTTGAAATCAGATGAAAGCAAAGGATCTTCTCTCCGGGTGCGCCTGTGCTCTCGCGCTCTCTCTCTCTCTCTCTCTCACTCTCACTCGATTCTGGGCCTGGCGCCACCCACAGCCCACAAACTCAGCCTTTCAGGTTAAGAGTCTGGTCTAGCTTGGGACTGCCCCGACCCAGCGTCTCTTCCTGTGCAGTCATCTCCATGGTAACGGGGAGCATCTGTTGCTGCGGGCGTCCCCTCAGCGCACGGAAGGCTTCCTGGGGCAGGTGATGCTGCTGCGTGGGGCAGGGGCAGGGGCTGGCTAGAATAAGGGCCGGTGGGGGCAGGAGGGACAGCGGGGGGCCGTGCTGACTGCTGACCGCATCTCAACTTTCAGCTTCCTTCGCAGAGGGGTCCCTGGTCTAAGAGTGACGGGGTGCTCCGATTCAGGGGTCTGTGACCTGGGAGGGGCTGTGACGAGGTCAGCAGGGCAGACCCACGGAGACCGAGGCCTCGGCATGTCTGGGGGTCCGGTTGGTGGGGGGCAGGTCTGGACACAGCCCCTTGTCTAGCAGAGTCCTGACCCAGCCCTCGCAGTCCTGCCCCACTCCCAGCAATCTGGTGTCTGGTTGAGTCCCCCCTCGAACCCTGAGATCGGGCTTTGAAGGTGAGTGGCTGACTTGCCCGGGGTTTGGGGTAGCAGCGAGGCAGTGTTCTGCAACCACCCCAGGCCCGGTAGGTTCACGGTTCAGGCGGCTTAAAAGAGAACCCTGGAGCCCTCGGCACCACCCCGCGGCACCATCCCACCGTAGTGTGCAGGGGCACAGGCCAGCGAGGACGGCAGCTTGGGCCCCGTGAGACTCTGCCGCGTCCCCCGGGCTCTCTGGGGCCTTCTCGTTGGTCGCCCCATCATAGCCGGTGTCCCCCGCCACCGCCTCTGTGACGCCACCCTGTCCCCAGCCTCGGGTGTGCACACTCCTGCACGCTCACACCCACCCCAGGTGCCCACCGCCAGGCACACCTGCCCTGCACCGACACCCCCAAGCGCCTCCTGCGTTAGCACGATCAAGGCCGCAGGTGAGGGCCCCAGAGGCCGCCGGTTAGAAGCCTGGTGTCCCTCGGGCGGGGTGGGGAGGAGGCTGATGCAGGAGCTCCAAGGGGCACCCCCAGGTGGCACCCCGGTTTCTGCGTTGCCCCACCCAGGGTCGAGGACGCGCCTGCACTGGTGTGGGCCCTTCTGCCTGCCGCGTGGCCCTCGGGGCCGGAGAGGCGTCGAGCTGGCTGGCAGGCTCCTGTTCCGCGGAGACCTGGCCGGGTTGGGGGACCCTGGGAGGGACCCACATATCTGCCACCACTTTCTCCCAGGTGCCCCGTTCCTCCCCGAGAGCCCTCCCAGCTGGAGGCCAGGCCTCCTCGGCGGCCACGGCCCCCTGCTTTCCTGGGCCTGGTTCTCCATCTTGGTTCTCGGGATCCAAACCCGTCGGCACTGGCCCCGTTGGGGGCAGAGTTGGGGGCAGGCCAGGACCCTGAGCCTCCAGGGGCGTGTCTGCTCCGCGGCCCGTCCTTACCGCGTGTGTTCTGGTGATGAGTTACCAGCTGCTGCGGCTGCGGCTTTCCCCCTGTGCGCGACCCTCTCCTCTGGTGCCTTTGGAGCTGGGGCTGCATTGTCCTTTGTTCCCAAGGAGCAAACGGGGGGCCCGGCTCCCCTCAAAGTGCTCAGCCCCTCCTGGTGCGGCGCAGCGGGTCCGCTCCCCGCAGGCGAGCGTGCGTCGGGCCTGTTTGCCTTTGCGCGTCAGCTGCCGCAGATGTTTGTCCTTTGGCTTGTTTCTTTTTCTAATTAATTTTTGATTAAGTTTTGAAACACCTTCTGTCTCCACCAGTCCCCGCCACCCCAGGTAATCCTATTTACTCTGCACCCAGGCTGGGATCTGGGCTCTCAGTAGCTCTGCAGTCCCAGTGGCTAAGAGGGGATGGGGACTTTCAATTAACTGGTTAAGTGGTCTTATCCCTCTTACCCAGACAGGAGAGGATGGTGCTTGGACTAAGCTGAGGGGTGGAGGAAAGCGGGTGAAGCTGAGGACGCCGCACACAGGGGCAGGCCGCGCGAGGCCGGGGAGAGTCGGGCTGGGAGTGACCTGCCAGGAAGAAGCAGTGCCGGCGTGGAGGGTGTTGAGAGCGCGCGGCTCCGCACGCACCCTCTGAGCCAGTCAGCTCTTCCTTTGGAATCGTTAGAGGAAGGAGGAAGGGTGGACGGGCAGCTCCATGCCGGGACCCTGTGCGCCGGGCATCGGCTGCTAACTGGAGCAGCAGTGCAGCAGACGCTCAGGGACGGTGACAGGGACGCGCCTCTGTGCGCGCCAGGAGCTGCCTGACTGTCCCGTATGCTTCGCACCGTCGCTCCCTGAAGAGCCCCGCGGTGTCCCCGTTCAACAGGAGCCTGGGGCACGGTGAAGCCCCGGGCCGCGGTGCGCACGGAGTTAGAGGCGGGCTGAAGCTGAGCCGGGCCGGTGACTGCACCCCTGCTTGGCTCTCCTTCCCCCACCACCCTCAGGGGCCCCAGGCCCCCCAAGGGCTCAGGTTCGAACCACGAGGTGGGACAGTCACCCGCACTGGAGAGAAGGGAGGAGAGGTGGCTTGGGGAGGCTGGGCTCGCAGGGGTGCAGCCCAGCTGGGCGAGGGTGACTGGTTCCTGCTGTGGACAGAGGCGCCTGCGTCCTCAGCCCAGCCCCGCCACGGGCACCCCAACCTCCCGAGCCTGTGGGCACCCTGCTTCCCGATGCCGGCTCACCCCGCCCCTGCATCCCTCCTTTGCACACGTCACTATGGGCTTTCTGAACCAGTCGTGACCTTGGACTGTGGGCCCAGGTCCCGTTGTAAGAGCAAACGCCCGGACTGGTGCCCTCGACGGTGTGACGCCAGGCCAGAGGGACGCCGTGTCCATGCCGACCAGCCCGTGCCCTGCGCAGAGGGAACCGCCCTGGCTGGGCACGAGTGGGCGCTGTGCCTTCCCCCGGAGACCACCACGGAGGCCCACCCCACTCTGGCCTCAGGAGTTCTTGCGTTTTGCCCCAGCCCTTCCCCACAGGCCGGGCTGCTCCAGCCCCCTCCTCCACCGGGCAGCCAGGCGTCTAAACCCTGCCACGGAAGATGAACTACTCCGAGGTCGGCACGCAGAACGAGGGAATAAGAAGAATGGCCACCAGCCAGCCCCGCCGGGCAGCGCAATTACCAAGTTTCTGTTCCATTTTGAGGTTGTGCGGGAAGCGCCGAGATGGCAGGGGCAGGCGTAAATTATGTCGGGACTGCGATAGCAATGGTTCCTTCATGCTGTCCCTTTCCTTTTGGCTCCGTCAGTGTTGTGTCCTTTTAAAAAGAGTCAGGGAACGCCATTCAAGGGTGACGGGAACCAGGAGCTGGGGCCGCCGTGGGGGGAGTTGAGGCGCAGCCCTGGCTGCGTGTTTGCGGGAGGGCGGCATTGTTTGACCCGGGTGTGGGCCATTGGGAGTGCTGCGAACAAATGGGCCGATCGGAACCACCTGCCTTCAAGTCTCCTTCCGCCATTGCCGTGCATTGGGGCTACTTACCTCCTCTCCCTGGCCGTTTTTAAAGTGGGGGGCAGCAAGAATCTACCTCACAGGTTTGTGAGGATGGAGATGGTGCTCAAAAACAGAGAACGAAAGTTGTTTTTTTCACAGTGCACGGGGTCATCATAGGTAACTGTTAACTTCCCCCTTTGTTCACACGGCATCGAACGTTCCCAGCTCTAACGGCAAGTCAGTGCCTGCCTCCCCGCTCCGCCCAGGCCGTCCCATCTGCCTGCGGTGTCTGCCACCCTGCAGGATTGAGTCTCTGGAGGAGGAGCTGAGATGCGGTTCTGGGGCAAGTGAGAGCTGACAGTGCCTTAGGAGGAGACTGTCGGAAGCAGGTGTGGGGTGAGCCTTCTAGCAGAGATGGGCCTTGGCTGGAGTCCAGCCTCAGCCTGGTCCGGGGAGAGCTCCTAGGTGAGAATAGCACAGTTTTCACACCTTGGAGGAAGGGAAATGGATTTCTGCAGCCACCCTTGGGGTGGAGAGGTCGGGGTGCCCTCTCTGGATCCAGCCCCCGCCCGGGACAATGATTCCTGGGGCTGGACCCTGGACAGCAACTGTTGATGAACCTCCTGTGACTAAGTATGGCACTAAGACCCCTGGGTCTGCCCCTTCAACATTCAACATGGGGAAAGGGCCCTCCTCAGGAGGCCGTGCAAGACCGGGAGGGGCTCGTTCTTGAAAAGGAAATTAAGATGTTGCTTCTTGGCTTATAAATGGTGCCCTGCAGCCCCTTCCCAACAGCAACACCCCCTGCCCAGGGTGTGGTTACCGAACCGCCGCCCCTGTCCTTGAGCAGATGTCGTGCCCTAGAACCTTCCCAGCCACACAGGCATTCTCAAAGAGCACACAGAGGCTGCAGCGCAGCTGTTCAACCTGGGGGAAGGCGTCTCCACTGATGGATCCCAGGCGCTGTGACCATAAAGGAAGGGGCTGAGGAAGGGTGTTGTCCAGGAAAGCTTCATGGCAACTCAAATTTTCCCTCTAGGGCTTTGTGGTGGTGGGACAGACTTGTGTTCCTCTTCCTGAGACTGATGCTGAAGGAGGGCTGGGATGGCATTTGGAGTCACAGCCCCACCCGCCCTCTTAATTGTTACTCCATCTGGGAAATTCTCCCTGTCATGCGCAGTGGGCCCGCTACCCAGTGTGCACAGACAAAATTATTATGACACCAGAGTTTGAGAAAAGAAAGCAGCTTTATTGTGAATTAGTTGGGGAGGAGACAGGAGATCAGTTCAAATCTGCCTCCCTGATTAAGAAAGGGGTGAGGTTATGTAAGTTTTTGAGGACCAGGTTTGAGAACAAAGGACTTAAATTTTATTGGATGGAAAATGGGTTAGGGGCAAAGAAATGAGGACTTAACTAAAGTTCATCAGCTAGTTACCGGGAGTTCATACGTGAAGATGTATGAAAAGGCTTTATTTCAGATAACAAAATTTGAATTAATTTGGTTCAGGGAGCCCTTGCCTCTCTGTGTTTGCAGTTTCTTGACTCTGGCTGACCTTGGAGCTCAGTTCAAGGTTAGTTGTTCTACTTGCTCAGACCAGATCATGTGCCAATAAACTGTGTCTGCGAATATAAACCTCAAAAAGAAAGTTAGATGAATTTTTCCTTTTGTGCTCTAAGTCAAAGCAATTTAACTGTTTAGCCTCCATTTCATCCTAACTTAGCAGGGCCCTTAGTTCCTGTAACGCTGATGACATGGTAATAACGACAGCTACTAGCAGGCTGTGAGAACCAAGGGAGGCACATGAGCCAAAATCCCAGCACAGCTGACACGTGACGTGCCCAGGACTGTGTCTGGACTCCTTTGGGGTCACACAGCCCAGATTTGCCCTAGAAGCGCCAAAGATACCACTAGGAAAATGGGTAGAATGTTTGAAAGCCTGCCCAGAAAGAGATGCTGTCCGAGTAGTCCCAAAGATAAACAGTTATATTGTTTTTGTTGGTGCTTCCTTCTCGTGTTTCTTCTATTCATGGTTTAACGTAATCGAGATTGTGTAGTATATGTCACCTATATTCTGTTTTTATTTCCTAATATAAGTATTTTCCCTTGTTATTCCAAACTTTGCCTGACCACCCCTTTGGTCCATAGAAAGGGGGTGCCTCATCCCCTATTGTTGGGCGGGTGGTTTCCAATTTGTTTTTGTTCCCATAACAAAAATGTTTCGGGCCTCCCCGGTGGCGCAGCGGTTGAGTGCTGCGCTGTGGAGCTGTTGGCCGCGTGTTCGACGCCCAGCCAGGGAGAATCCCACATGGTGCGGCAGACCTCTCCTGCCTTGCCCGCTGCTCCCCTCAGCAGTGTATTTCTGATCTGCCTGTTCTGCTCCCCACTCTGTCTCTGGTGAACCCTCTCGCCTCCCCACGCCTCTGGCCTGTACCCCAGCTTGTATACATAAATAAATAAAATTCTTAAAAAAAAAATGTTTCAAGATATTTGCACACCACACATCTGACAAGGGGCCAGTATCCAAGATCTACAAAGAACATATACAATTCAACAAAAAGAAAACAAAGAGCCCCATCAAAAAATGGGCAGAAGAGCTAAATGGTCATGTCTCCAAAGAAGACATACCGATGGTCCACAGGCACATGAAAAAAAGTTAGTCCTCACTTTTCATCAGAGAAATACAAATCAAAACCCCAACGAGATACCACCTCACACTTGTGAGGATGGCTCTTACGTAAAAAGACCAGACACAGCAAGTGCTGGTGAGGATGTGGAGAAAAAAGAGCGTCGTACACTGTGGGTGGGGATGTAAGCTGGTCCAGCCCCCACGCAAAACAGTATGGAGGGCTCTCAAAAGACTAAAAGTGGATTGACACATGACCCAGCAATTCCGCTTCTAGGTGTCTACCCAGAGAACACAAGGGCGCTGATTAGAAGGCAGACCCGCTCTCCCATGTCACTGCAGCATTATTTACAGCAGTCAAGCAATGAGATGACCGACGTGCCTAAGTAAGGACCATGGGTTAGGAGGATGCGGTGTATACACACAATGGGAAGGCATTCAGAGTTCGACAGGAACTCCTGCCATTTGTGGCAACACGGAGGGAGCCGCAGGGGCTGTGCTAAACCAAATAAGGTGGAAGGAGAAAGACAGAGGCCCAGATGGTGTCACCTATATGTGGACTAGAGAGACTCCAAACAAAGGGTCGGATAAAGCCAAACTCACAAGCCTGAGGAAGCTGACTTCAGACTAAGGCCCCCAGAGAGGGGGATGAGCTCTGAGTGGGGAGGGAGCGCAGTGGACATCGGGGGGAGTGTGGGTGCTTTTGTGCTGGTGTGGTGTGGTGACCACACCCGAGAGGGGTAACCCTGTACTTCGGAAATACAAACAACATGGTAAACCAATGTCACCCCAGTAAATAAAACAAAATGGCCCTAAGCATTTTGTACCACACATCTTTGCTGTTTCCACTATGTGCTTCGGAGGGGATCCTGAGAGCAGACTTCCTGGGTGAAGGGAAAGGAGGCTTTTTAAAGATTTCTAGCAATGTCTCCAGTTCCTTGAGCTACACCTTTTGTAACCTCGCAGCCTGGACTGACCAAGCACCTAGGGGATCTCTGGAAAGAGGTGGGCTGGACACCCTTTCCGAAGGTGACAGGGAGGGTGGGGAAAGGTGGGTGAGCCCAGCGCCCTCACTCGCCCAGCCGGCCTCCTCTCTGCCTCGTAATTAAGTTTCAGATAATGTTTACAATCTCGATGTTTCCAGCACCCGTCAGGGTGACTGATGGGCTCTCCGCAGCTCAGACACCCATCAGCCCCGCGCTGTGACTGCGGTAAACTTCCTGAGACACTACCTTCAAGGGCAAGTCAAGGGCAGAGATTTGTCAGGCTGTCCAGCTCAGCTTCCTGGCCCGAGTGGCTTTTCCTCGGTGCCCCTGCCCCCGCGGCCTCTTGTGCCTCCCAGAATCGCCGGCACGATAGACCCAAGGCAGTCATTCGACACCATAAGTAAGACTATTCTGAGGTTACGAGCTGCCAGAATTCTGAAGCAAGCGCATGTAAATATTTCATTTCTGACAGAGTTATTAAAGAGAAACCCTGTGCATTTTCTAGAAGGATTTTAAAAGACGGTTATTCATTGGGCATGTCTGGAGCCTACAGAATTTGGGGGGCAGGTGATTGGGTGAAAAGAACCCATTTCCTATTTTTCACTCTTACATTGAAAAATCTGATCTCGGTGCATGTAGCTCAGTGGCGAGAGCCACGTCTGGTCTGGGAGCCAGGGGTGGAAGGACCTGCCTCCAGAAATACCCCCACACTGCTCCTTCAGTCACGGGGCGAGGGGTGCAGGATATCAGGGTTACGACTGTCACTGCACCAAACTTCCCCCAGCTTGAGAAGTCTCCCTTCTCAGGTCTAGGCCAGACACTTTCAGGGAATTCATGCCAAAAGGGCAGCGAGATAGTTTTTTTAGTAATAGTCCTTTTGAAAGCCTTTGCATCGGAGTAGCGTTGGCTGAAAACACTGTGTAGGTTTTAGAGTTCAGCCTTAGAGTTCAGCGTCCGTGTCTGCTCCCAGCGCTCTCCGACAAGAAAGGCTGTTCTGTTCAGCAGCGTAAAAATCAAGACTGGGGTACCCTATGACCCAGCGACCCCACATCTGGGTATTAACCCAAGAAGGCAGACACACTACTTCAAAGAGATACATGCACTCCAGTGTTCGTGGAAGCATTGTTTTGAATTAATTCTATAATTTGAGTTACTTCTATCCCTGGCAACCAAAAACCCCTGTCTTTTGTCAGGTCTGCTGAAGCCACAGAGGGTACCCCAAAATGCTCAGCACCGAAGACTGAATAGCCTGGAGCAACCAGCCCCGGCGTAGAGGGGCGTAGAGGCGTAGAGGGAGGCCGACTGTCCGCGGGGCCACCTCCCCGTGTCCATGAACTCAGTCATGGCAGCGCACCTGGGAGGGAATCTGTACCCCCACTGCGTGGCAGCACCCCCGTGGGGGCTTTGAAGACAGTTTTGGAGTATGATGTGGGTTCAAACCCTGCCCCTGCAGCATCTAGTGTGGCCTCAACAAAGGTACTTAGCATTCTAGCCTCAGTTTCCCCTTCTGAAGAAGTGACCTGAGAACCCCACTCCTGGGGTAGAAGTGAGTACTGTGAGGGATTGTGAACCTCAAGGCCCTAGTGCAAGTGAGGAGGGAACCCCTAATGTCAGCCGTTGCAACTTCAAACACATGCAGAGACGGAAGAGGAGGGAAGACGATTAAAGGGATGGAAATACTGGCCCGAAGCTGTGTGGAGTGTCCTGCTGGGCTTCCCTGCTGCCCTTCTGTGCCCGGTGCCGGCCCACGGCATGGCCCACCTCCAACACGGCTCTAATCATGATGGCCCCCTGCCAGGAGCCCTCTGCGCCGCTGCCGCGGCAAGATGAAAGCCGGGCATCTCAGCCTGGCGTCTGCTGTCTTGAAAGAGCCCTCGCCTATCCAGCTGCCGGCTGCTGCCATCCACGTGCACTGCCTGAATCGCCACAGCAGAGTGTCGAGGGGCTCTGAGGTCGGTGGGTGCCGCATTTCTGAGTCAGCCCCTAGCTATGTGTGTTGACACTAAATTAAAAGCAAACAAACAAACTAGGGCTCTCAAATTCACCACAATGCAGTATAGAGAGCCCTAGCCACCTAGAAGTTCTTTAGTATAGTTCACTCTTTGCTTTTCCCATATTTATCCAAAATATGGCATGATAGATCATAAGTGAAATGATTGGCTGCAAGCCCCACCGCTCCCTATTGCATTGCCACTGGACCCACCTTCTGCTCTGCATCACCATAACTATGAAGGGATGGGACAGTTTTTTAGTCCCCTCTGCAATGAGCAAAAAAACCCCAACAAGTCTATAGACTCTCCTGTTAACACTGAGGCATAGAGAAGCTTTCCTTGCCTCAAAATTTAGTTTTGCATTTAATGTGACAAATAATACATGGCTACAATCTCAATGAAAAATTACAATTCAGAAAAAGCAACTTCCCTGTGACCTTCAATCCATCAGGTCCCAGTCAAGTTCCAATTTCCTCCTGGGAGGTAAACCTTTTGTCATCTTGCTTTTCAGACATTGTTCCTGGAGTGGGGGGGAGGGAGGGTATGGGAGGAGGAATGGCTAATGCAGACATACATTATCCTCTTGCGCGATTTTTCTTTCATTAACAGCTCATGACGAGTTTTTCATGTCAGAATGTTAAGCTCCGCCCCATTCATTGTCACTGAAGCATAAGATTTTATAATATGGAAATGCCATCATTGATCTGGCTTAGAAGACCATACACCAGGAGTCCAGAAGCTACATCCAGACCACAGATGTGTTTGTTTGGCAGGAACCCCATTTTGCCTGTTATAAAGGGATTGCAAATGGCTTAGGTGGAGCAGGCAGTCTCCAGCTTCCCCGCAGACCCCACCATTCCCTATTGTCTCACAGGTCGCCCACTTTATAGACTTTTATTCCTTGTTCCCTGTAGGCCACTGGGTGTTCAAACTTCGTGTTTTCATTCTCTTATCTATGAACTTAAGAACATTTCTTTCAGAACTGTACGTATGTGCAATGCTGCAGTGAGTTGCTGAATCACAATCTAGCCTCACTTGTGCTTGTGCGTGTTTATCGAGAATAGATGAAAGATGTGGGCTTGTGCATACAGAGAGATGAGAGGAATTGCATGACCTTAGACACACAAAGTTAGAGACACACGCTAAGTGCGGAAGCGGTGGGAGTTGGAGAACTCGGCCGACATCTGCCACCCGCGCGATCGCTGGGCCAGCAGAGCCGTGCTGAAATGGGTCGCCATTGGACATCGTGCTCCTCCCTTACACTCCTGTTGGTGCACAGCAGGGAAATGCACATGTGCACACACACACCCTTGAGGTTATGTGGCCAAGGGCTCTGTAGCCCCTTGCTTGGGAATCGCTACTCTCCCAGCCCCAGCTCTGAGAGGAGAGGGGGACAGGCAGCCTCCCCTGTGCCCTGACATTCATCACACCTGGAAACTTCCTCCAGGGCTGGGTGTGGGTCATGAAGCTAATGGACTCTCGGCAGAGGTCAGTCTGAAGCTGGCCTCCCGTTTAGGAGGCTAATGAGGCATGAAAGCAGTGCAGGGGACAGCACGCTCCGTCTGAACTAGTCCTGGGGTGAATGGCTTAGGTGAAGGCTGGCTGGTCAAGTGGCAGCGGTGTGCAAGAGGCAGTGTTAGAAGCTGGGCCAGCGTGAGCTACAGGAGCTGGGCAGCTAACGCAGGAACTCTTGCTTTCCTAAGCTCTTTGCGGGACCCAAGGCCGTGAGCTGGTATGGGTCCATGTCTTAGCTTGGACTGCGTAGCCAAGTACATAGACTGGGCGGATTAAACAACGGGAATTTATTTCTCCATTTTGGAGACTAGAAGACTAGCAGTGTTGGTGTCTGGTGAGAACACTCTTTGGGTTCTGGATGCCGTTTCTTGTATTCTCCCTGCAGGGTCAGCCATTAATTTTTATTAAGCAAAATAATAAAAATAATTGATTATAAGTAATAAATGTGATTAAAAAAAACACCATCCATTAGACCCCTCCCACTATCTCCCCCTCTGGTAACTTCTGTTCTTGGAGTCCACTGGTTTATTGTTTTATCTGTTCTTTGTTTTCTTCTATGCCACATATAGGTGAAATCACCCACTATTTGTCTTCTTTTGATTTAATTCAGTCAGTCTAATTCCATTTTACTACTACAAATGGCAACATTTCATCATTTTTTATAGCTGAGTGGTATTCCATTGTGTATTGACAGCATATCTTCTTGATCTGTTCATCTATCAGTGGGCAGTTAGGTTGTTTCCGTATCTCACTATTGTGAATAATGCTGCAATAAACATTGGGGTGCATGTATCTCTTTGAGTTAATGATTTCATAGTCACCAGATAGATACCCAAAAGTGGGATTACTGGTTTTTACAATATTTCTATTTTTAAAATACCAAGGTACCTGCTTTCCAAAGTGTTAGCACTAATTTATATTCCACCATAGACAAGGATTCCTCTTTCTCCATATCGACCCCAAAACTTGTTACTTGTAGGTGTAAGCCATTCTCACAGGGGCAAATGATACCTCATTGTGGTTTTGATTTGCATCTCCCTGATAATAAATGACAGTGAGCGCTTTCCTATGTGCTTGTTGGGCATCTGTGTATTCTTTGGAGAAGTGTCTATTCAGAGCTCCTGCCCATTTTTATGATTAGCCTGTTGGATTTGTTGTTGCCATTGAATTGTACAAGTTCTTTATACACCTTGGATATTAGTCCCTTATTGGGTGTACGATGAGCAAATATTGTCTCCCATTCAACCTGTGGATAAGTTTTCTTCCTCTGTGCAGAAACTCTTAAATTTAATATAGTCCCATTTGTTTATTTTTCCTTTTGTTGCCTTTGCTTTTGAAGGTCAGGATGCTGCCTTCTTGCTGGTCTATCCTCCATGCATGCATGCATATATAGAGAGAAGGGTGGGGAGGGAGGGAGGGAGGAAGGGAGGGAGAGAGAGAGATGCATGGAGGACACGAGAGAAGACACGAGACCTTGAGCTAGAGAACCACAAGCAATAGGACACATGCATGAGAATGCAAGGGCACTAATCCCATCACCAGGGCCCCACCCTTATAACCTCATCTAAACTTGATTGCCTCCTGAAGTCTCCATCACATTGGGGGTTAAAGTTTCATGATTTGGGGGTGGGGCACGCAATTTAATCTTACCTGTCTGGGAGGACAATATGGCTGAGGATGGCCAAGTTAGACTTCTGGGAAAGAATAAAAATTTCAGAGCAAAATTTCCTTGAGTTATCAGGGAAAAAAAAAAAAAAGTACCCGCTTTTAGATAGGAAACTCCTACAGATATCTGAGTGATGGTTGTGAGGGGGGGCAGGTCTGTATAAAATCCACTGATACCTACTGGGCTGGTGATTAGGTGTTTGGACGTCTGGAGGACTTACCTTGGGTTTAAATATAATTTCCTCTCCTTAATCACTTTCTGGACTTAGAAAATTAACTTTTCTAAGCCTGTGGTTGTCATTTATGCAATGGGGACAATAAAAGTGTTTCTGGGGATTAAATAAGACAATAAATGTCAAGAACTTGCCACTGCTCTTTATTTCACGATATTTTTAGGCATTTTGAACAAAGAAGGTTGTTGTCAGTAGTCACAGCTTTTACCCAGAGCTTCTCATAAACTGACTTGAAACTTCAGGGAAAAAACCCACCGAAGTGTCTTGAACGCCTTTGCTTTTTCCATGTTCATTTCATCATTATCTGTGCCCGGGCACTGCGCACAGCCCACCCCCTTTTTTCCCAGCAAGATTGTGATAATGTGTTGAAAATATTAATTATCCCCTTCACCTTATACACAGGACTAGAAAATCAAATGTTGAGTCATGCTCGGTAGAAGTGAAAGTCCCTGTATGAGTACAGGTGTGTGTGTTTTGTGTGTCCGTGAGTGTGCCTCTGCAGGTGTGTGTCGCGTGTGCAGCTGTGTGCAGGTGTGTGGTGTGGGCACATGTGCATCTACAGGTGTGTGCAGTGTGTATGCATCATGTGATCACATGTGCACCAGCAGGTATGTGTTGTGTGTGCCTTGTGTGTGCACACATGTGTTTGCAGGTGTGTGCATGTGTGTTGTATATGCATCTGTGCATGTGCAGGCATGTCTCTTGCAGGTGAGTACAGGTGCCTGTGTCAGGTGTGCATCGTGTGTGCATGTGCAGGAGTGTGAGGGTGTGTGCCGTGCACATGTTTGCACACAGGTATGTACATGCACGGGTGTGTGCAGATGTGTGTGTGCATTGTGTGTGTACATGTGTGGCACCCATCGGCCCCTTGGGTCATAACAAATCATTGATGCCAGTTCCTTTAAAGAGACAGTTAATCCAGTTCCCTCTGGTGGCGTCAATACTAATGTCGTTTTCCTTTCACTTGCAGGTCTCCGCCAGCCTGGCTGCCGGCAAAGCTGAGGTAGGACCTGTGGTTTGCTGTCCCTCTGGAGGACATTTTGAAGTGGTTTATTTGTGCTGAGGTGATGTGGGCGCCCCTTGGCTCTCTCCGTCACCCCACGAATGTTGTTGGCGTGCGGTCGTTGGTTTCCGTGGCGCCGGGCTCGGGAGCGGCGGGGGGCCGCGCAGCTGGGGCGGGTGCGCTCCGGGCCTGGGGAGGAGGCAGAGGCCGCACACCGGGCTCCTGCGTGCCTGGCTGCGGGCGCGTCGCGGCATTGGCACCTCTGGCCGCACGTCAGCCTGTCCCTGCCCTGGCGGGGAGCCCTTGGCGCTCTGGCTGTCGCTGACGCCCTCTGCTCTCCCCCGTGCACCCTCGGGGCGCGGAACTGCGGCTGGTGCGACCCTGGGTGAAGAGTAAGTGACGCTGGTCAGAGGCAGGGCCCAGTCCACGGGGAGTCGTACCTGGCACCTTTTAGCAGCCTCCAAGACACACCCGGGGCGCCAGAGCCGGCAGGGCGCCTTGTCTGCGGGCAGAGCCGGCACGGGGAGCCCCGGTGCTGTGCGGCCTGGGCCCCGCCCGCCGGCGTGTGCTGGGAGAACTCCCTCTCTGGCTGAGGTGGCCAGACGAAGTAGAGGGCAGTGGAGGGAGAACATGGCATCGTGATGCAAGACCCAAGGGCGCTCGTCGCGCAAGGGGGAGCCCTCAGTGTCCTCGTTGTGAAGGGCAGGCCTCCCCAAGACTTGCCGCTTTGGCCTGGGGTTCTTCGTTCTTCGGAGCTGCGGTCCCCCAGGCCCTGGGAGTCGGGCGGTGCTTCGCCCCGCCTTTCCAGCCTCGGGGAATAAACGCTGCGCCCTGCCCAGGGCCTGGGTTATTGCCAGAAATGCCCTTTCCATTGGCGAGGCCTTCCCGGGAGAAGCCGGACTCCGCAGGGACGGAGCGCTCAGCGCGCCCGGCCGTACCGCGGTCCCGCGGGGCCCCGCCCCGCTCCCTGTGGCCTTCGGGACACACACTTGGTTCGGTTAGAATTTTCGCCTGCGAATCTTCTGCTGTTGATTTCATCCCTTGGCCAACTAAGGGGGACCCCACAGGCTCGGAAGGTTCCCTCCTCCCCGCCGTTGTCTGCGTCCTTGGGGGGAGGAGCCCCGTTGACTGCTTCCTGGAGATGACTGCATCCCCACGGAGATGCCTGGGGGGCAGGTGTTTGGGAAGCAGGTCAGGGTGGGGGTGCAGGCGAGGAGGGAGGGCAGGAGCGGCCGGCGTTGTCTGCTCCCACTGGTCCTGGGACCTCACTCTAGAGCCGGTCGCTTGTCAACCCAGAGGACTTTCCTCATTTTCAGAAAGAGAATAACGCACTCATCACGCGGGGCTGTCGGGGCCTAAGATGCCAGGGGCGCCGACACCCAGGGCCCGTGACTGCGCTTGGCTCCTGTGCTTGGCTCCCTTTCGTGCTGTTCATTCCGCAGAGGCTGCAGGGTGTCTGGAGACTCCTCGGGGAGCCCCGTCTGAGGCTCCACCTCCCCTGGGAGCACACCCAGGCCTTGGCCTCTTCCCGGACCCGTGTCTCCCCATCGTGAGCTGGGGTCGGGCTCTCCCTGGGGGACGGGGGGCGTGTCCAGATCAGGCTGCCGTGACAGGCAGTGTGGACTCCGGGGCTTAAGGCTACTTCCTTCTCCCGGAGCTGGCGGTTGGGAAGTTCAAGGTCGGGATGCCGGCAGAGGGGGTGCCGGGGAGGCCCCCTCCCTGGGTTGTCTTTGCATGAACTCACATGGCGGGGAGCTCCTGACTCCTCCCATCAGGGCGCTAATCCCACTCACGAGGGCCCCACCCTCATCACCTACCTCCTCATACCTTCCCATCAGGGGCTTGGATTCCAGTGTTTGAATTTGGGGAGACTCAGACACACCGTGGCACAAATACCAGCCACTTCACCACCTGGTGCCTGGCGGGTGTCCAGCCACTCTCCAAGGGCTCACTCTGCCTTCTGGAACATACCTGACTCCGTTCTGAGCCTCTGCTCACTGCCCCAAAGGCCTGTGATCTGCGAGCTTCCATCTTTTTTCCTTCTTGTGGACACAGCCTCACTTTGGTGCCACATTTGGTAGAACAATCAGTCAACAAGAAAACACCTTTACCCAGGTGCCCCTTTTCAGTTTCACAGAAATCACATATGGCAGGATATTTATCACCCTTTTCAGATTTAAAAAAGTAGTTTTAGAGGGTTGAAATACTTTCAACACTGGCGAAATAAGGCTTAATGATCTAGCAATTTCATTCCCACTTGTGTGCCCAAAAGAAATGAAGGCTCTGGCCTCCAAAATCACACACAGGAATCTTCATAGATGCTTATTATAGCCCTAGACTGGAGACCAAACAAATGTCTGTAGCAGGATAATAAACTGTGACATATTCCTGCTGTGGAATATAAGACAGCAATCAAAAAGAACCAGCTATAGGTAGATGAGAGCCTTGTGGATATCAGAGGCATAATGTGGAATGGAAAACCAAATCTGAACAAAAATCTAGATCCTGTATGGTATCATTTACACACAAGTGAAAACAGCCCTGGTCTCTGGAGACCACAGTAGCCCCTGGGAGATGTTGACTAACTTGGGGCACAAGAGCCCTTCCCGAGGGATGAACACAGCGCACACTTTCACCAGCACGTGGCTGCACAGGCGACTGTTGTCTGTAGGCTTTAAGAAGCTTCACAGGTAAGAGGCGTGCACTAGATTCAGTCACGTGTCATGTAGCATGCTGGTCCGTGGTGGGCCGTCTCACAGCGCTGCTCTTCCCAGCAGGTGGGTGGGTGTGTAGCGGGCTCTACCCCAAGGCTCATGTATTTGCACCCCACAGTGGTTGTGCGATAACCACATTGCCAAATCACGCATTTCTCTGAAGCTCTGGCCCCAGGAAGCATGTGTGACTCTCGGGGGCAGTTTGCATACCCCGGGGAAAAGGCTGCTTGGCAAAAACTAATCATAGTAATAAAATAGATGGAGAAGAAAAACAGAGTATGAAACAGGATAATGAAAAAAGATGGTCAGAGGTGGGAGAAGTGGATAGAGGGAAGGAGAAGTGTAGGAACACTCAGCATAGACACCAGACTGCTATCACACTTAACCTAAGTTCACTCATCCATTCATTCACTCATTCAGCATTCACTCATTCATTCATTCACTCATTCAGCATTCACTCACTCATTCACTCAGCCATTTATTCATTCATTTACTCATTCATCATTCATTCATCCATCCATCCATTCATTCACTCATTCATCATTCATTCATTCACTCGTTCATCATTCACTCATTCATCCATTCACTCATCCATCCATCCATCCATTCATTCATTCACTCATCCATCCATTCATTCATTCACTATTCATCCATTCATTCATTCACTCATCCATCCATTCATTCATTCACTCATCCATTCACTCATTCATCCACGCATGCATTCATTCACTCATTAACTTTTTCATCCATTCACTCACTCATTTAGTCACTCATTCACTCACATTCACTCACTAATTCATTCACTCATTCACCCACTCATTCATTCATTTTTACCCCCAATTCCTCTTTCCCAGATGGAACAAATTTAGAAAAAACATTTTCTTTCTCTTAACCCTTGTTTCTAAGGCTAAATTGTAGTTGCTGCAGCCAGATCATATTTTTTGCACTACTACAGGGAGGTAACCTTTTATTAATTGAATTTCTAATGGCAATTCATCAAAGCAACGTCCAATCCGTATTCATGGCAGGTCCTTTTAGGTAAATAATAGTGTTTCTGGGAAAGCGCTCCTACGAGGTCCTTTTCCTCCTCCTGTGACTTTTCCCCTAAGTACAAACAGTTGTAATTTAAGCAGAACAAACCCCACCTGCGGAGGAGTCATTGGTTAAAGGGAGACAAGAAGAATTACAAACCCGCAGACTCCGTGAGGATGAATAGTGTTGCCAGCTCCCTTTCTCTCTGCAGACTGACAGCGACTATGTGAGTAACGTTTGCTAAATCTGGACTTTGAAAACACGACAGTGAGCTGTTTGTGCCAGTGATTTTTCATGGCATATGCCGCCCTCCCCGCACCCCACACCATTTTAATAAGATGGCACGAGGACTGTTGAGAAATGTTCAAACCCTGCAGAGGAAAGAGCTTTATCTTCTGACCAATTCTGCCCGGCAATGCTTATGACAGCTGAAGAATTTATCTTAAATTCCCTCTGCTCGGCGCAAAGCACATGGCCCTTTGTCCCAGAGCAGCCTGTAAGAACCAAACTAAGATGTCACATACATAATATAACAGATAAATGGCCCAATTTCCATGTCCACATGATGAATGGAATGCAAGTTCAGCACACACATATTTGCACATTAATTGGCCCTGCATGGTTCCATTTTGTTCCTGAGTCGCTACTGTATGTCTCCTGGACTCCTTCCCCTTCAGAATCATTAAGCTGCTTTATCACACGGACGCATACACATTTCCCTCCTATTTATCGTCATGCAGCTTGCCCTGCGGAGGGAGAACCAAGTAACCTGGGCTCAACCACTGGATTGCAAATGCCAGCGCCTGAGTTCTCTCCACCACCACTGCACATCAGCAATGAGCTGTAAGACCCAGCCCCAGGTCGGCTGAACTGGCAGCCAGGGAAGGCGGTGGCCAGCTGGATGTCGGAGAAAAATCATTTCTTCTCAGTTACCAGTTGGTGTCTTGCCTCACCTAATGATCTCCTGTTGATAGTTTAATGGCAATATAAACCCAGTGGAAGGCCTCAATTTTGATAGATTGGCCCGCTCCTATCTCATGGCAAAGCAATCGAACTGAGGTGGATTGATAGCACGGATCTGCAATCCCAAGTAATCGCCACGGCCGAGTGCGCGGGTGGCAAGCAGGGGCCTTGGCATCTCCCTCCAGCACCCCTTTTCCTTGCAGACGGAGACTTCATCCAGGGCAAGGGGGTCATTTGTTTTCCCGGTCCCCTCTGTGAGTCTCGAGGAAGCACATCCTTGGAAGGACCCTGACCCACTTGGAGAGAAACCAGCGCTTTTGAGAAGGGACTGCGCTGCCCTGCTGGGGACAAAGGGCCACCCCTGGCCATTCCACCCAGGGCACCTGCGCGGCCAGTCACTGCTGGGGCAGTCGGGCTGTCGCACCGCGAGGGGTAGGATGCAGAGCGCACGCTCCCTGGCGGAAGTGAGGGTCACTCACCTGCTCGGCACCTCTCTTCCCAGGAACATGGCAACCGTGACTCCCGCCCCGAAAGGACACTGGACTGCAGTGTGGGCATGCACCGGCAGGGCCGCCAGTAGTGGCTGGAGCACGGAGGAGGTCGGGCTCTCGCCGCGCTTCCTTGCACACGCCCGTCCTTTGTCTCTTGTGTCAAGGGAAATGATAAATAACTTATCTGGAAGCTGATTTTGAGCCCGTGGCTGTGACATCCAGAGGGATCATCTGGCCCTGAGTCAGAGCCCTGCCGGGCGGAAGTTCGCTCCCGGCCTCGTCTGTGTGGTGGGGCTGGCAGGACCCACCTGCGGTCAGCGGTGCGCTCACTGAGCGCTCTTGGGCTCATCTGATTTTGCCCAGTCACCCTCTGAGAGTCTTGTCTGTCCTTGAAACCAGCTCAAAACAACATTTGAAGAACCTTAAAACTCATCCGGCCTTAATGTCTGGGCAGAGTTCTCGGGTGGAGCTGGGGGGCCTTTAGCTGACGGCAGTGGCGTCTCAGCTGTGATGCTGCAGCCTCAGCGCGGGCCGGTGGGACGCAGAGAGCCGTGAGTGCACCCCCAGCCGCAGCGTGGCCCGATATGGGGATTGTCAACTCTGTAGTTTCAATATGGGAGTCGCCAATGCTATCCTTTCAATACTGGGGTTCCAATGCTGTCGTTTCAATACTGGGGTTCCAATGCTGTCATTTCAATGTGGGGGGCCGCCAATGCTGTCATTTCAATACGGGGGTTCCAATGCTGTCGTTTCAATGTGGGGGCCACCGACGCTCTCGTTTCAATGTGGGGCTTACCCATGCTATCGTTTCAGTACGGGGGCCACCCATGCTGCCGTTTCCGTGGCCGCAGGAGGGCCAACATTCTACGAGCACGGCCCTCTCCACGATTCCTGCTCCACATTCAGGAAGTTTCGGCGTACACATGAGCCTCGACAGGAGTGGGGTGTCCATGGAGACTTCCCAGGGGAGGTGCCATGCAGGCTGACCCCTCGAACAAGGAGTTAGGTTGTCATTAAGTGGGGAGTCTGAGGAAGGGCACGCATGGGAAGGTGTGTGCCTGCTTAGGAGCACATGCTAGTGGGCGTGGGGCCGGACGGAGACACCCAGAGCTGGGCGTGAGTGTGGACACCGTGACCGAGGTCCCTCAGGGGAGCAGAGAAAACACGTGGCTTTAGCAAAGAGGCGGGGCGCTGGGTGATTCTGGGGATCCAGAGGAGTGGTGGCTGGGGATTAATGGAGGGTCCCTGGAAAAGATGAGCTGTCTTGTAAATTTCTCTTTCAAACGCTTCTATCAGGAAATAAAAAGCCAGGTCTCTGTTTCTGTGAGGTTTCGGGAACAAGTTAGAAGGCTGTGGCCAGGTGTGCATGGAAATGGGGTGATGAAAGCGTAGCCCCACAAAAAGCTAACCTTCAGGTAGCATCTGACCATATGCCGAGCTCTCTGCACATCGCTGCATAGACCGTACTGAGTTTCCCCTTTACAGAGAGTAGCCTGAGAAGTCAGTGCGGCTATTCTATTTCACGGAGGAGAAAACCAGGCTCACGTGGGTGGCTACATGAGTCAAGGAGTTGATGGGGAGCGCAGGAGTCCTACCAGGACTGTTTGACCCCAAAGCCAGTGGAGGTGATGAGGAGTGAAGCAGGACCCGCCTCCCGCCGCTCAGAGGCACAGCCTGGACATTCCAGTGACGGAGGGGAAGCCCCGGCTCCCTCCTCCGACTCTTGTCTTCTGCCCAGCCTTCCCTGCCACCGCTCTACCACCTCGTTGACTTTTAAGATTTTGTGATCACAAAACCCGTGCCCACTCCATAAATTATTTCCTACAGCTTTGACACCATTTATTTCCCCAGCATCCTGCATTCCAACCTTCTGACTAGTTAAGATCAAAAGATGTGCTCTTGGGCTCATATTTCACTCTGGCTCTCAGACCCCAGGCACCAAATTAGGCTGCGCAGCAGAGCTCCAGCCCGTCATCCTCTGTGATGCTGCGTAATTCCAGGGGTTCAGTAAGTGCTATCAGTGGCAAAGGAGCCATGGACTCAATCCGTGGCGGGGGGGCATCCAGAGGGCAGGGAGGCTCGGAGCTGTGGCGTGGGGGGGGGCACCAGGATGCTCAGAAGCAGCCCAGGGTTGCGGAGAGAAACTGGGCACCACCTCAGGCCAAGGACAAAGCTTTGCCAAGGGCTAGAGAAGGGGTAGGGAACCATGTGGCACCCAGAGAGAACAGTGGGGGTGCTGACTCTAGGGAGGGCGAAGGGGAAGGCTGTGACTGGTATCCAGGCTGGGCTCGGGGTTCTGGAGCCCAGCAGGCTACATGTGTATTAGCAGATGGGCCTCTCTGAGGGGGCATGTGTTGATTCCACAAGCTTAAAGAGCAGCCACTATTTGCTAGCTACTCATTTAGATCCCGGTAGCTTAAAACGAATAAGACACATTTCCTTCTTTGGCATCTGTGACCCTAGTAAAATACACAGATGGGTGAACAGTGCTTTTAGCCAAGTTCTAAAGTAGATGTGGGCTTGAGGGAGAAAGTGAACACCTGGAAGGATGAACTAGTCTCCTCGGGAGGTCTAGGCTGGCTTGCAGGTGGCATCCTTCCCCTTCCACCCATTGCCCCAACTCTAAGATCACAAAGAGGTGTCGGGGGACCTATACCTGGATACTCACTCCATGGAATATTGTATCGATCTGGAACAATTTTGGTAAACAGCTAAGAGATGGCTTTGGGTTGACTGTGTGTGTGGGTGAGGGGGAGAAGAGGAGAAGGTTGTTAAATCAGTTGGACAGGTAGGTTGGTGCCTGACAGGGAAGGATTTTGAGGGTGACTCTTCATATTGGCAGTGATCTTGGTGGTGGTGGTGATGATGGTGGTTGTGTTGGTGGTGATGATGCTTGTGATGATGGTGGTGATGGTGGTGATGACGATAGTGGTGATGATGGTGGTGTTGATGGTGATGATGACAGTGGTGGTGATGATGGTGGTTGTGTTGGTGGTGATGATGGTGATGGTGGTGGTGGTGATGGTGATGATGGTGGTGGTGGTGGTGGTGATGATGATGACAGTGGTGGTGATGGTGCTGGTGGTAGTAATGAGGGTGGTTGGTAGTGGCAGTGAGAGCAGCCAGCATTTACCGAATGTCTACCATATGCCAGGCACTGTGCTAAGCATTTCATGTGGACGACCCCTTTTATTCCAACAATCTCTGGGAGGGGGATATTCATTTAACCTTTGTTTATGTGTGAGAAAGCCAAGGTTCAGGAGAGCAGACGGGGCCTGTCCGTGGCCGCACGGCCAGTAGACAGACTTGGCATCTGAGTCCAGGCGATTTCCCTCTGAACCGGCAGCCCAGCTAAGAGGGGGAAGAGGCTTGAGGACCCTGGGGGTGAAGCCGGCGTGCTCAGCACAAACCTCTCATGACAGATGATGTAACGTGCTCTGGAGAAGCTCCCTGCCCGTGCCTGGTTCTCGGCGCTAATGTAGCTTGACGCGGGGCTGAGATCCCACTTACCTCACCAGAATGACAATTAGGGGGAGAAAAGAGTCACTGCTATTCCGGCTTCCTCTATTGAGCTATGAATAAATGATGATAGCTGTGAAATAGTGTGGTGTTTAGATTGTTTCTGGTAAATTAAAAAAAATAAAAATTGAATAAAGCGGTAATCCATGCAGCCTCCTCACGGGGGAGTGGAACAAAACGAGACGCCGCTCGTCGTGTCTTCCTGGCCATGTCACGCCAGTGTAATTTGTTTGCAAAAATATTAATTAATACCCCAACGTCTGACATGTTTTACATGTTGATTTGAAAAGTGTTAATCACGTTTTCCACTTTGCCCTGGAACTGTCCTCGGCAGGGGCTGGGAGGGGACTCGAGGCCGCGTGGCCCGTCCAGGCTGGTAGCCGTGTAGATACTGAGCGCTCCTTGCTCAGAGCTGTCTGCCCCTTGGGGAGAGGAGGGAGCTGCGGGAAAGAGCTGGTGGCGGTTTCGGCTAAGGTGGGGCGCAGAAGGGAACGTGGCTCTCAGAGGCCCCGAGTGCCAGGGAGCCGGCGCCCTGGGGGTGCTTGTGGTCCCCGCACATTGGCGTCCGGGACCCCAGGGCCTCAGGGCTTGGCTGCACGGGGTCTTCTGTTGGTGACAGGGTCACAGGTGCTAGTGATGCTACTTTGCTTTTCTAAAGATTTATTTTTGCATACAAGAACTGGGGTGCAGGCTAGAGGTGTGGGGCAGCGAGAGGGTTCACCGAGACACAGTGGGGAGCAGAACTGGCAGATCGACCAAAATACACTGCTGAGGGGAGCAGCAGGGAGGCAGGAGAGGTCTGCCGCGCCCTGTGGGATCGCCCCGGCCGGGCGTCGAACTCGCGCCGCAGCGGCCGACAGCCCCACAACGCAGCGCTTAACCCGCTGCGCCACGGGGGAGGCCCTAGTAACGCTGCTTTGACTTGTGGCGAACATCGCGAATTCAGTGGGGTGCTGGATGACAGCGAGGGGCTGGTGGCAATGAAGTTTTACTGTTTCCTCTTCAAGTTCATGGGCCCGCTGAGCTCTCCCTAAAGGCCGACAGGCCTCGGGTCCCTCGTCAAGAACTGCGGCCTTGGCTCAGGAGTGCCCCTGATTCCAGCCTGTGCAGGCCAAGGCCAGGCCGCGGGGCAGGCGAGGCCGGTGTCGGTGCATTTATGCCCCACGAGCTCCCCACCCGCCCCGCCGGGCCCCGTGCCCAGCGCCTGGCCCTGTCCCTCAGCCTGGGCTCCCCCTGAGGCCCTTCGCGTTTGCAGGACCGAGTGCTGTTCGGGCCCCGTCTGTCAGCACCGGGGACTCTGGGAAGCGCTCACAGCCGTCACGCCGCCCTCCTGGCCCATCGCTGCGGTTTCCCAGCCCGGCCACGCACCCGGCGCCCCACTGAAAGCACCGCTGTGGCGGCAGCAGGAGCAGCCCCGACGGGAGCCGCTTCGGCAGATCTCACGCCGGTCCCTCCCCACCACTCCCTCCGGGTGAAACGAGCCGTCTGCACTGTGCGGACCAGGCAACAGGCGCGGGAGGATGAAGCACACCCCGGGTCTCGTAGCCACGAGCCAAGCCTGATGTCACAGCCTGATGTCACAGCCTGCGGGGAGCCGCGCAACTGCGGCGTCTTTGCGCGTCCCTGCCTGTTCCCCGAGCAGCGTGGGGTGGACGCCCTGTCGCCTCCGTTTGCAGGTGACGCGGTTGAGGACCGGAGAGGGCGGGCGAGGGCTCGTTTGGGGCAGGGCCGACACGGAGCCGGTCTGGGTCGCGGGGGTCAGCCACTTCCGCCCCCCTGCCCCTGGCCACAGTGCGGTCCCAGACCCCCAGCTGCAGGCCAGGCTGGGAAGCGGGTCTAGCTGTGTGCCCAAGTCGGGGGACGATTGGGGCTCGGCTTAGCCTGGGAGCTGGAATTGGGGAAACCAGATTCAGAACGCTCCCTTGAGGCACCCAGCTCGCCAGCCAGAGCCCCAGGGAAAGCTTTCGGTACCTCCCTGGACGGTCGTCAGTGGTGGGTGGAGGTGAAAGTCGTCTCTGGGGAATCCGGAATCTTCTGCGGCTGCTGCACTTTGCCCTCCAGACAGCCGTGTGCCCAGCGGTGGCCGTCCCCGCCCGGCTGGCGGCCGAGGCCCCCTGCTGTCTGTCTGCAGACCGGGAGTCGAAGCGTGGACAGCTCACAGCACAGTCCCGGGAGCGCCGAAGCCCCTCCAGGCCCGCCAGCCCCGGAGGTCAAGCGCCCAGCCCACGGCCCGTCCCTGTCCCTGCTGACCTCTCCCCAGCAGCTGCGGGCGTGCCGCACCCCGACCCCGGGGCTCCCCCCCACGCGTATTGTTGGAAGCGCAGCGTTAACTCACTTGGGAAGAAAAAGGTGTTCATGAAATATTCAGAATATGAACTAGAAATGAAGTGCGGCCGCAGTGATGGCAGCAAGCTCCGTGGCTTTCCTGCCCGGTCGCTCTGTGCGACAGAAAGAGCGAGACGCAGAGGGCAGGTCTGCTCTCAGCCTCCAGTCCCAACTCGGAGCCGTGCGTGGTCAAAGGCCCCTCAGTTCCACCAGTGCAGCTCAGATGTGTCTTGGGGGTTCCCTGAGCAGGCTGTTTGCCAGCATGGCGAGGTGGGATGCTGAGTGGGGTGCTGTCAGGCCCCCCTAGTGTCACTTTCGGAGCATAGATGCTGAGCTGGTGGCAGCGCTGCTGCCCCACATGACTCTCGGTCTCCTTGGGCCTGGAGACCGAGTTCAGTCCCCGGCCAGGGAGCTTCCCACATGGCGCAGCAGACCTCTCCTGTCTCCCCGCTGCTCCCCTCAGCAGTGGATTTCAGTCAATCCGCCTGTCCTGCTCCCCACTCTGTCTCTGGGGAATCCGCTCACCCCCCACACCTCTGGCCTGCACCCCAACTTGTATGCATAAATAAATAAATCTTTAAAAAAAAAAAGAGAGAGAGAGAGACCAATTTTAACGCGCAGGTAACTTTTAAAGCATCTCTCAGATCGGAAGGTGGTTTTCAGCCAGGGCAGGCTCTCTGCTTCCCGCCCTGCCCCCTGCAGAAAAGGCAAATCACAGCGTGGCTGAGACGTGGACCCCGCCAGGCGGAGCCAGAGCTGAGCCGGAGGGTGCGAGTGTCCATCACTCGCCCACCCTGGGCCGGACCAGCAGGGGGTTCCGGCGGAGGCTCTGAGCCCGCAGTCCCAAGCGCGGGGGCTGAATCGCTCCAACGAAAGCTACAAATTAAGGGCGAGGAACCCGACATTTTCCTTTAACAAAATAGGACGGCGTTTAAAATATTCATTTAAGTGTATAGTAATAAACCATTATACATTTTAATCTGGTTTCTATTTGACAATACTTCATTTGCAGACTCTTCATGGCTTTTAAAAATAGCAGCCCCAGAGTCCAAATCCCCGCAGCATGAGTCCCCAGCGTGCTCTCATCTGAGAATGCACCGTCGAGCCCCGCCCGCTCTTGCGGAGACAGCTGAAGGTGGCCTGGAGCCCCAGGGTGCTGTCCGCAGACCTGGAGGGCCGGGGTGTGAGGGCCAGCGCCGCCTGCGTCCCCCAACCCTGCCCCTGCCGTCGCGGGGGCCCCCAGAGGCATGAGTGCCCCCAGCCTCTGTGCAGCGCCTGGGCTAAGCCGAGCCCCTTCCCTCCCCCGACGTGGGCACACAGCTGGACGCCACTTCCCAGCCTGCCCTGCAGTTGGGGGTCGTGGACTGCTCTCTGGCCAGGGGCAGGTGGCAGAAGTGGGGCTGACCCCCCAGCGCAGCCCGGGATGGCACAGCCAGCGAGACCCGCACACTTGCCTTTCGCGTCTTACTGGAGTGACGCCAGCTCCACTCCAGGAGGGCGTCTCGACCTCCGTGAGCCTCAGTGGCCTGATCCGTGACTCGGGGTCCTGATGGACGATCTCGGCGGATGGTGGGGAGGCGCCTGGGCACAGAGGGGCTTGGGTCCAGGAGGCGCGACAGGGCACTGTCTCGGGGAGCGCTTCCCCCACTTCACCATGCACTGGAGCTCCTGCAGCACCCCCTTCAATGCTCCCACAGATAGCTTGGGGAGCTGTTAGGAGAAACCCCCCAGGTTCCCACTTCCCCAGAGGGGGGATGGGGCTCTAGCACCAAGGTCCCCGAGCACCGGCATGTAAATGACACCTCATTCTGTCAAGTCTGGTCTCCGAGGCCAGATGTCCTTTGGGTGCCTTGTCGATGCGTATTCCCCAAGGGGGGGAGCCTCCAGACGCTTCCCTTTCCTGCTTCTTGGCGGTCGGGGAGCGTTCGCTGATTACCAGGCCCGGGCAGCCCCCGCCAGGTTCCGCTCGCCCCCTTGATGATCTGCCATGAAGAAATTTCCTGCATCACTAAGAGATCACATGTGTCAACACGATGCTGTGTTCCTACCCCGAATGTCACTCCTGGAGGCCTAAAAAAACCTTCAAGTACAACCACATCTTCCCCTTCAATGATCCAATCTGCCATCTGATGCTGCAGAGGAAGCAGCGAGTAAAATAGCAACTTGTAAAGTTAAGAAAAGCATCACACAAAAAGTAAGCTAGAAATGTGAACTTTTGCAACCTGGACTCAGGGCTGGAGTGGGGGCACCGCTGCTCCCCCTCTCAGGGGCCGGCAGCGGGACGGGGACAGCAGAGGACCCCTGGCTCGAGTCTCGCCTCCTGCCCTACGACCCTGGGCTACTGTTTCCCAGAGAAACTTGTTTTGATGCCAAAATAAAGACGCTAGACTGACTCGCAGAGTTTGGGGGCAGAGAGTTGGCTTCCGGCTTCACGTTCCTTGCCCTGCGTCTGGGGCGTCTGTGGGCCAGGTGCCCCCGCGGGTCCTGGGCTTGTGCTCTGACTCTAGCAGGTCCCGGCTGTCGGGTCACGTGCCGGGTGGGGCTGAAGGTTATCGAGCCCAGTGTTTGTGTGCGGGTGGCGTCTGCCCTGCAATTCCGCTCAAACATGCCCTCCCCACCCGGCGCAGTCTCCTGTCCAGTGGGGCGTCTGGCAGTTCATT
>PVIJ01007765.1:60719-79956 GCA_004024925.1 Scalopus aquaticus
CACCCACCCACCCACTCCTCTACCCACCCACTCACTCATTAATTCATCCCTCACTCATCCCTTTGACCCATCATTCCCTTATTCTGTTGTTTCTCCACTTTAACATTATTGGCACTTGGGACCAGTTAATTCTGTGCTGAGTGGGCAGGGGCGGCTTGGCCTCTGAGCCCTTGCAGGATGTTCTCCAGCATCGCTGCCTCTGCCCACTCGATGCCATCACAGCCCTCTCCTCCCAGCTGTGGCAACAAACATGGCCCACAACAGGGCGTCCGCAGACTCGCCTTAGATTTAGGGACGTCAGCGCCCTGGGGCCTGCAGACACGGCCTCATGGGAGAGTTCGGCCCCTGGCTTGGGGTGCAGTCCAGCCTGGCACCGGGCCTCAGACGCCCAGCAGCCCGGGAGGGACAGTGACGGGGGAGCTCGTCTCTGGGTGCCCCCAGGCGCGGTGCTGCCCGCTGCACTCTGCCCTGCGTCCCCACCCATGTTTGCAGAAGTGAAAACACAGGTCCCAAGAGGGTGCCCACCCGTCTCCCCTCCCCCCTTTCCCCTCCCCCCCAGCTGCCCTGGGACCCCTCCCCCCTCCCCTCAGCTGGGGCCCAGACCACACAACCAGCGATCGTGCCACACGCTGCAGTCCCAGGCCTCTGAGTCCTCTGCACACACGCTTTGCACGCTTGCTACGTGCGAGCAGAGTCTCAGGCACGACGATGGCCCTGAGACGGCTGGGCAGCAGGGCGAGGGCCGCCTGCGCTTCTCCCTCCCTGCAGGGCTGCGCCGTCTCCCGAGGGTGGACCCCGCTGCCCGGGCAGCCTCCTCCAGGGCTCTCGGCCCGCTCACCCTGTTTCACTGACCTGCCTCCGCCCTCTGTTGTGCCCCGTCCTTCCTGCCCCGGGGCTTTGCACGGCTTCCTCTGCCGGGAGTGGCCTCTGCGTGGGACTGGCCCTTCCCTGCCCTTCCCACACGCCCCCCCGTGAGTCCATTCCAAGGTGCCTTCCTGCGTCGTGGAGCTTTGGAACGACAGGACGTGTCGCAGCGCACAATTATTTGCCCCGTTTGTCTGCTCCCTGTAGCCAAGGTCACATCTGTGTTCCTGCCCCAACATTTAGCCCATGGTGGGGCGTCTGTAAATACTTTTGAATTAAGTGAGTTAGTAGGAACCCGGATGCATCGTTATATGGGGCACCACACAGCCTGGCCCAGAAACGGGGTGCGTGAGTGGGTCTCACCCCGCGACTCGCCCGACCCAGGGGTCCTCCCAGCCCCCTCAGTGGGGGGACTCATCAGATCCGGCTGGGTCTCCTGTGGGCGGCCTTGTCGGGCCAGCAACTTCCATTCCGGATGCGGCCCCAGGTGCCTGCTTGGTGCCAGCGCTGTCCAGCCCCGAGGAAACTGCAGACCCACGTGTCCCAGACTGGGGGACAGGCCTGTGGCGACCGCTTGCTGAGAGGTGGCACCGAGGGGCCAGTGGGTGCGGGGGGCAGTGTCCACAGGGGCCTGGCCAGGCGGGGGCTCCGGGGCCTCTCGGGAAAAGCCCTGGGGGAGCAGAGCCCTGGGGGAGGGTGAGCAGTGGCCTGTGGGGCCAAGGGGCCAGGCTGTGGGGCGGGAGCAGAGCGGTGTATGGCCAGGGGCCGAGGGCCGACGGTGGACGGCGCGGTGGCCTCCGGTGCTGGGCGCAGCGGCCCGGTCCCTGCCGCCTTCCAGCGGGCAGCAGCCCAGGCGCCCCGACGGCAGCCTCCGAGTCTGGGCCTGCAGATTAAACGGGGCGAGAGCTCGGCCTGGGGCCCCTGTCCCCCTGCAGCCCGGTGGCTGCTCCCCTCCCCTGTCCTCCTCCCGGTGGGGGCCGAGCGTGAGGGGCCCCTTGCCGTCTGTCTGAGGGCAGGCGGCCTCTCCCTCGAGGCTTGGGTGGCCCAGGGGTGCCGCGGCCGGGAGCCGAGGTGCTGGCCGGCCCGCCGGGCCCCAGGAAGGCCGCGCTGGGTTCTTGCGCCCCCGCTGGGCTCCGGAGCCCGAGGCGCTTGCCCTGAGCCACGCTGCCCTTGGGGACTTGTAAGAAAAGAAGTGGTGTCTGTAGAAAGCTTGGAAGATTCCAGAAGTCTGTCCATGACGTTTCAGCGTTAAGAAAAACGGAGAGTAAGTTGCAGAGCCCATCCCGCCAGCGTCTGGTTGACGCGAGTTCAGGAACCAGAAAGTGTCAGGCAGCAGTGGCCCGGAGGCGGCCGCCGCCCTTACTGGCCCTTCGTCTGCCTGAGCCTCGGTTTCCCCATCTGTGAAACCGGAGTGAACTGAGATTCTGTCGTTGCTCAAGGATGCCCAGGAGACCCCACACGCCACCGGCTCTCCCCACTGGCAGGTGCAGGGCGGAACCAGCGCGGCCTCCCCCTCCTCTGGGCCGGGACACGGCCGCATGTCGTGCGTGCTCCTGAGGACCAGCGCCTCTGACGGGGTGCTGACGGCGGCGGGGGCGCGGGGGGCTGTCCCCGCCAGCTCGTGGCCTGCGCGTCCGGGTGGGGGACGCCTCAGTTTGAAGTTCTTCCTGTTCTTTCCCCCAAAGAAGTGCCTTCCCTGCTGAGCCCTCTCCCCACACAGCACTCTAACTTACATCTTTTAATAACTTTGGTTGCCATGGAAGCGTTGGGATTCAGTTTTAAAATAGACAAACTAATTGTTTCAGTCAGTTTGGGTATTTGCTGTCAAGGAAACAGCCCGCTTTCCCCCGCCCGCGAGCCCGCCTGATTGGCTGCGTGAGGCGGCAAAATGGCACAGGGGCTCTTCCCGCCCCGCGGCCGGCCGGCGGCACCCCAGGAAGCCGCCCAGCCCTGCTGTGTGCCCAGGAGGGGGAGGGGCCCAGCTCGGGCCCGGAAAGGCCCCGGGGCACGTGGCCCCGTGCAGGGCTGGGCGTCTGGCGGCCGGACGCGGCTGCAGCTCATCTGACCTTGAAGGGAGGCCCAGGGGTCCCCCACACTGTCCCGAGCGGTTCTGGATGCACCGCGGCAGCCACAGCTCTCGTCGGCCCGGCTGAGCCCCGCTCAGTGAGGCCGAACAGGCTCAGCCAGCGGTGAATGTCCACCGACCTCTGTGCTGGGCCTCCGTCCGCTCCCCGCCTCTGGCGGACCCCGGCCGGGCGGCGTCGGTCGCGCCTCTGTCGTCCCCAACCTCCTGCATGCGCGTGAGCTACGTCCGTGGGGTCTAGTCTCTGCCCCGTGGGCCTTCTCGTCCAGCAAGGAAACGGGAGCGAGAAGAGGGGGCTGTGTGGGAGGTCGAGAGCTAACACGGGGCATGTAACGAAAGTGGGTCGCAGCGGCCGGGAGTGCCGGGCACAGCTGGGGCGGAATGGCCCCCCCGGAGGCGTGAGCCAGGCGGCTGGGTGGTTTGGTGAGTGGGAGCGATGAGAAGTTCTGCTCTGTTGGTGGAGCAGGTCTGGGCTGTAACCCGTTTCATCACTCAGCCCCCAGATGACCACTGCCCAGGCCTGCGCTTTCTTCTGGCTCTGGTGTCCTCATCTCTGGAGGCAGTAGTGGTTGTGAGTTAGTGCATGTCAGGCAGCGATGGCGGTGATGGTGATGGTGAAGGTGGTGCTAATGTTGGTGATGGTGTTTATGGCGATAAAGGTGATGGTGCTGGCGGTGATGGTAGAGGGAATGTTGGTGAAAGTGACGATTAGATAGTGGTGGTGGTGATGACGGTGGTGATATTAATAACGATGACCAGGGCCTCCCTGGTGGCGCAAGGGGTTGAGTCTCAGCCTATGAAGCTACCGGCAGCCACTGCAGCACGAGTTCGATCCCCAGCCTGGGAGCTTCCCACAGGGCGCAGCAGACCTCTCCTGTCTCCTGCTGCTCCCCTCAGCAGTGGACTTCAGTGGATCCACCTGTTCTGTTCCCCACTCTGTCTCTGGGCAATCCTCTCACCCCCCACAACCTCTGGCCTGCACCCCAGCTCTTGTATGCATAAATAAATAATAAGTCTTGGGCCTCCCTGGTGGCGCAGCGGTTGAGCACTGTGCTGTGGAGCTGTCGGCAGCGCACGATGCGTGTTCGACGCCCGGCCGGGGAGATTCCCACATGGTGCGGCAGACCTCTCCTGCCTCGCCCGCTGCTCCCCTCAGCAGTGTGTTTCTGATCTGCCTGCTCTGCTCCCCACTGTCTCTGGTGAACCCTCTCGCCGCCCCACGCCTCTGGCCTGTATGCCAGCTGTATGTATAAATAAATAAATCTTTAAAAAATAATAATAAAAATAATATGTCTTTAAAAAAAGAGTAGACATTCAAGATAGACATCGTCTGCATCAGGCCTCTGAAGCTGTGTCTGAGCTTCCCAGCAATAAACAGCAGCGGAGGCAAAATGGAAAGCCCGTTGGGTCATATCACCCATCTTGCATGGTTGGAAGGAACACAAGTCGCACCACCAGGAGGGAGAGTCATGCCAGCCCTTTACTGGTGGGGGTGTCAGCCCCTCACATTCATATCGAAGGGGTGTTCTGTGAGAGAAAAGCAGTGTCTTCAACCTGAGATTCTCCAAATCGACGTAGCTCGCCCGCATCTGCTGTGAATGCGGGGTCACGGCAGGAAGCCTTAGCTCGGCTGAGGCCAGCGTCGCGGGGGGATAACGAGGCGTCCCGGTGCCTGTCTTCATAACTCGATACAGACTGGAGCGCCACGAATCCCAAGGAATGGATGACTCACATACCCATTAGATTATCTGTCCCCAATATTAGATTTCGCAGATGGGCTTCTGCAAGCGGGAGCTGAGCCGTCAGCTGCTGGCGGGACTGCCTGGTGGCCGCCAACCTCTCTGTCACCGACTGAAGGGGAGCGGGCGCCACGAGTCCACTCTAGCACAAGAACTGGCAGCTTCCGCTTCGGTGCCCCGGAGCGAGAGACGCCGCCACAGCGCCCAAGGCAAAGACAATGAGTGAGTGCCCCGAAAGCCCGCCCAGACCCACTTCTGCCCTGGCACCTTCCGAGACTCAGGGCCTGTTAGTTTCCTTCTTGTAGACTTGATTTCCTCATTCATTACCTGGGGTGTTGGTAGTGATGTCGTTAGGGGCGATGGATTTGAGAGCAGGGCAGGGTCCTTGGGTTCCCTCTGGGACAGGTTTCCCCAGAGCTCCCTTCAGCGGCACGTGACAAGTTTCTCCATGAGACAGAGACTCAGTTATGCTTAAAGAACAGGTGTATTAGGGCAAGGAAGTAAAGGACACTTTTACAGACACAAGTGGGCAGAAAGAGCTGTCCTGCTGAGGGGCAGGTTTGCTAAGAGAGGCCTGCGTGGTGCAGGTCACGGGCAGACAGGCAGGCCGCTGCCCTGCAGGGGGACAGAGTTGGTAAAGGAAAGTACCTGTATAGGCACAGGTGGGCAGAGAAATGGCTGCCCCGAGTTCTTGCCCGGATGGTGCTGATAGAGCCCTCTTTCAGTTGGGAGGGGCTCATCTTTGAAGATGGCTGTCTGTTTACTCCCTAACTAGAGTTAGAAAAGAGACCAGAGATTCTACAATGAGCTCAATCTCCATATCTTTGGCCCTAGAGGCCCTGGAGACTGCTGTCTAGCTCCTACCTGTGCTTTGTAACTTAGGAGCTGGCACCTAGGGATTGTGCTCATGGTTATGTTGATTTCTTCTACCCCCACTTTCTTGTGTGGGTCTAGTTCTAATCTTATGTTGCGTTATATCCCCTCCATCATTAGCGCTTCGGGGAGGATTACAATACATGAGAGGTGTCAAGAACTTAAGGTAGTGCTTAGAGTAGAAACACTCACAGAGATATTTGCACACACGTGAATTGTGTACACCTAGGTATGTGTCACGTACAAGTCACAACCCCAAGTGTATTTTTATTATAGTGAGAACAAAAAAAAACAAAACATTCAATACTTTACAGACAATGGTTGTATTTCATTGCAGCTTGGAAGCAAATTAGCCGTTTTTGCTGGAACTCAGAATATTATCATGGCCCCTGCCTGGCTCTACATTTTAGCTCAACCGGAAGAAACTCTGGGTGCCAAGACTATATCCCAAGAACCAGGGAGGCTGGAGACCCCACAGGTCTCCCCATGCCACTGGGGTGGGGGGTGGGGGGAGGTGTGCCTCACCGGCTAGGCTAGGTGGTCGGTCAACACCCCAGCACTGGGGCTGATGCCAGGCAGGTACAGGGGGGCTGGCTGTGGCCCCCACAGCATTGGCTCTGCCCGCCCAACCCAGCTGTCAATTCCCAGTTTCCTTTTCACCGCTGCCTCAGTGTCTTTCCCTCCTCCTTCGCTTTCCTCTTGTTCTCTGGGTCAGACTGTTGTTCCCGCCGTCCCGTGTAACCCACCTGCCCCTTCAGCACAGGGCGGTGAGCTCACTCTGCCCATTTGCTGCAGCTTCCTCATCCAGCCTCTCCAAAGGCTCTAGACACTCAGACTTTGATGCTTCCTGTTTCATCATTGCTACCTCCCGGGGAGCACGCGGGTAGGATCAGTGTTATTCTGGAAAACCAGCTTTGAGTCTGCAAGGACGCATGGGAAAACATGTGTCTGCCCCCCCTGGGGTTTGCCCCACTTAACATAAAAGCTTCGTGTCAGAAGGATTCGCGTGGGCGCCTGGGAAAGCAGTCAGCCTCCTGTGGGCCTCTCTTGGCCAGGAGAGGATGAGCAAAGTGTCCCATCCCTACTGTGCATTTCTCAGGAATTTTCAGCTTGAAAAACTCCCCGGGTGTCCGCTGCTATTTCTTTTTCAGCCTGGTGACTGTCGTAGGTGGGCGTGTGCCACCAGGCAGCCGGTGGGTCCTGCCTCTTACTGCAGCTCCCGTGAGGCCCCTCTCCAGCTCTCCCGTCGCGAATCGGTGACGTCACATGGCTTACAACACTGTGTGATTTAGGGGGGTGGGGTCACACCTCCTCAGAGGTATGGCACCACTGCACCCCGTCAAAGCACGCATCTCCCTTTACCGTAGAGTATTTCGGCCCTGCCCCCACTGTTCCCACTCTCCTTCCCCCTCAATTCTATAGTCATCTCTAGGGTTTATTTAGGTTTAATTTTGTCAGTTCCTCTGTTTTGTTTCCCAGTTTTCACATGTGAGTGAAATTATCCAGTGTTCTTCTTTCTCCTGACTTATTTCACGGAGCATCATCCCCTCCAGCGCCATCCGTGTTGCCACAGGTGGCAAGAGTTCATCTTTTTGATAGCTGAGTAGTATTCCACGGTGTGTACAGACCACGCCTCCTTAATGCGCTCATCTTTCATTGGATACTTAGGTGGTTTCCAGAGCTTGGTTATTGTAAACAGGGTTTCAGTGAACCTAGGAGTGCCTCGGAGACCCTCTAAGTTAGGGTCTTTGCATTCTTTAGATAAATACCAAGGAGTAGAATTGCTGAATTATATGGCAGATCTATATTTTATATTGAGCCATCTTCATATTGTTTTCCAAACAGTGATTTGTCTGGGGACTTGACTCTAACAGCAAGGAAAGTAAAATTAAAAAATTGAACAAATGGGACTATATTGAACTAAAAAGTTTCTGTATAACTGGCATTAAAATGAAAAGACATCCCATTGAAGGAAAGAAAATATTTGCACAAAACACATCCGACAAGGGGCTAATCTCCAAGATCGACAAAAAACTCAGACAACTCAATAAAAGAAAACTAAGAACACAGTTCAGAAGTGGACAGAAGTGCTACCTAGACATTTCTCCAAAGACAGACAGATGGTCAACAGGCAAATAGAAAACTCCCACCTTCACTTCTCATCAGGGAAATGCAAGTCAAGAACATAACGAGACACCACCTCACACCTCTGAGAACGGCCCTATCAGAAGACCCAGAAGCCAGGTGTTGGGGAAGGGGAACCCTGGCTCGCTGGCCACGGGAATGCGGGCTGGCCAGCCCCATGGGCAGCCATAAGAAGGCTCCTCAAAATGTAAGTTCCCTCAAAGGCCAAGAGTGTGGGCAATGCCCTCTGCTTTGACTGCAGGCCTGTGGTCGGGGAGAGGCCGACAGCTGAGCGCATTAAGGAGACGTGGCCTGTACACACGATGGAATACTACTCAGCGATCAAAAAGAACTCTTGCCATTTGTGGATGGAGCTGGAGGGAATGCTGCTGAGTGAAATAAGTCAAAAGGAGAAAGTTGTTTGAGTTGTCCGAGTTCTTTGTCGATCTTGAGATCAGCCCCTTGTCAGATGTGTGATGTGCAAATATTTTCTCTCCGCCAGTGGGATGTGTTTTCATTTCAATGACGGTTTCTTTTGTTATACAGAAACGGTTTAGTTCTAGTAAATGCCCTCTGTTCTTACTCCCCGAGGGCGGGGAGAGGCCGACTCAAGTGTTGCTGGAAAATACGGTGGTTTCCTGGTTGGACACAACCAAGCAAACCCCTCATGTGCCCTGGCCTGGTGATAACCCTGAGGTCAGAGTCCATTGTCTTGTTGGGCCTTTGCGGAGGTGCGAGTGTGGCAGGTGGCCTTCTGGACACCTGCCTGGAAGGAAAATCGCCTCTTGGCCTCCTCCGCTGTGAGCGTTCTGGCTCAACACCGTTTTGCAGATGAATAAGTCAAGGCCCAGGGTACCCAGAGAGCTTGGCAAGAGCTCGTACAGAGACGCTGCTTCAGTTTATCGCCGCGCCTGCGTCTGCACAGTTCACTGACCCGTCTCAGCTTTCTCCCGCTTCCAGACCTGGCGGCGGGGTGGAGTCTGCTGTTTCCGTCACTGTCGTGCACTTGGCTTTGCGCTTGGTAACAGACACCTAGAACACGCTCGGGGCATTGCTGCTTCACCGTCCATGTGTGCAGATGTGAGTGGAGAGCGTGCAGGACAGGAAAGCGTGCTTGCACTCCTGGGGAATGGCGTGTGTTGGGGGGGAAGGGAGAGAGCGAGCGAGAGGAGGGTCCCAGAGGATTCTCCATAGAACTGCATTTCTGCAAGATCTGTTTCGGCAGGTGCGAGTGGAGCCACGGAGATTCTAGCTTCTCTTCAGCCCTTGCCCACGTGTCCCACACTCCCCTTCCTGGCTCGCACCAGCTCCTCATCGGTATTTTTCCCAGGCGGTTCCGCCAGCCAGGTCCTCTGTTTCTGTCCTTTCGAGCCGCTAATAGACGAAAACAAATCGCTACAAACAAATCGCTGCTCTCCAGCAAGTCCTGCCGGGCTCCTGGGGACCTGGCGGGCAGCTCCCAGCACGCGGGGGTGCCGGGGCCGGGATGCCCCATCAGCCTCCTCTCCCCCGAGCAACCTCAGCCACTGTCCAGACAGCGGACGGTGCAGGGGCCCCCGCCGTGCCCCTGGGGGTCCGGTCCCCCAAAGCCAAGCCCACGGGGCTCAGATTACCCCGGAACATTCGTGAGACACGAGCCTTTCCCGAGAGTTGCACGGGGCGGCGGTTCCGTTTGGGAGGTGCGTGGGTGCACGGACCGCGGCCGGGGCGCAGCTGGGAGACCGCTCCCCTCGGGCCTGCCTGCGCCTTGGCGAGAAACGAGGCGCGTGTGGATGAGGTTTGGGTCTCAGCCTCCCCTCGGCTCCCTCTGCCCTCCTCCGCGCCCCCCTGTGGGCTACAGGCCAGCCTCACACCCTCCTCTCCCTCCGCTCTCCCTGTCGCCGCTGGCGCGGGTCCTCATCGCCCTGCTGAGGATTTTCGGGTTCCGGCGTCTGATCCTCCCGCCTCGGGGGGCCCTGTCACCATTCGTCTCGCATCCGCAGCTGCAGGGGCTTCCCGGAGCTGGCGCAGGGAGGCGTCGGGGAGCTGGGAGCCCCGCAGTCCCCGCGCGGCCCCTGCGGGCTGAGCCTGTGCCTCCCTCGGCCTCCGCGCGGGGCCGGCCACCATGTGGTCATCGCTCCACATCTATCCGCAGCCTTAGAAACTCCCGTCCAGCCGCAGCAGCCCAGGGCCCGGCACTTCCGGGGCCCAGAGGCCGCGGGAGCCTCGCTGCGGACGGCACCGGCCGTGGCTCGGCCCACACAGCCCCGCCGAGCCTCGGCCTCCCCGCGGACCGGCCTGCGCTGGCTGACTTCTGTCAGGTGTGGGCCGTGTGTGGTGTGTGCGTGCATGACGCGTGTGTATGAGGGGTGTGTGTGTGCTTGTATGGTGTGTCTTTGGGGGGGTGTTCTCTGCTGAAGACTGCAGACAAACCCCATCCAGTCCGTGGAAGTGGGGCCCTCCGCAGCACATGCTCTTGTTCCCCAGGCGTCCAGGCATGTCCACTCCCCTCCCCCAGGGTGGGCCCTGCACCCCGAGGCGCTGTCCCGGCCGGCTCCCGCACCAGCCACAGCTGCAGGGCTGAGCTGTGCTCCTGGGGCCTTTCCCACACACGCTCCCTCGTCTCCGTCTGGCCGGTCCGCACAGCTGCCCACGTCGGCGGCCGGGTGTGCGAGTAGGAAGGACACGGGGGCCAGAAACACGCCCGGCAGTGGGGCGGGACGGCCCTGCCCCCAGGCCGCGGCAGCCGGGAGAGCAAGGCTCTGAGCGCACCCCCAGACTGAAGCCCTCACCCAGGCCCGGCTCCGGCCCCATTTCTCAGCACCCCCACCCCACCCAGCTCACGGCCTGGCAGACCAGGCTGCCCTGGACCCTGCCGGTGCCCGGGGGGCTGAGCCGGGCTCCTCCATCTGGTCCCCGAGGTGAGGGGCCCCGCCCGGGCCCCAGCAGCCGCTTCTGGGGGAGCGGGGAGGCGCGTTTCCCGCTAAGCCGGGCATCTGTCACCTTCGGGCCAAAGATGAGCTAATAGAATTGAGATGAATGTAATTGGCAGAAGGTCAGCGTGGAGCCGCGTGCGTCTGGAGCTTCCCGAAATGGCCGGGGAGCTGCCGCTCCCGCCTGGCCATTAGTATGCAGGTGCGGCCGGCGGGCCTCCGCAGAGTAATTGGATCATTCGGAGATCGGCGGTGCCTGGTGTATGTACAAAGCCCCAACAGTGATTAGATCCTGCCCGCGCATCTCGGCGAGCCTTGAAATTCTTCCCACTGTGAAAAACTAATTTTCTGTGGGAATTTATTAAATAAGAAATCTGCATGCCACTTTCCCTCGCACGCCGGCCGGCGGCGCACAAAGACCCCCTCCACGCCGGCCCCACCACCTGGGGAGCCGTGTTTAGCGGCTCGTTTTGTTTTAGGGTGCGTGTGTTTTTCGCGGGGTCCTGGGGGCCAGGAGGGGGGACCCCCCGGGCGGAAGGCCTGTGGGGTGAGAGGGTCACTGGGACTAGCCGGGTGTGGGGTGGGCTGGAGGTGTGGGTGCAGTCGGCTGGCCCTTGGCCATGACAACTGCCAGCTGAATTGTGGGGGCCCCTTCGTGTGTTAAAGCCCCCCCCCGACAACTTAGAAGGCGCCTGTTTGGAGGCGGGTCTTAAAAAGGTGATTTCACTGAGGTCGTTCATCCTGTAAGCTGCGTCCTGGCAGGGAGAGGCAGGCGCAGGGAGGAAAGGCCCTGCGCCCCACCCCCGTGCGTCTTCCCGCCCCCAGGAGGTGAGAACATCCTGTGGCGGAAGCCCCCATCCGTGATCTCGGTGCTGGCAGCCCCGAGGAGAGCCCCGAGGAGAGCGCGCCCTCAAAGGCCTCCCAGAAGCCCCTGCTTGGGACTCAGGCCCAGAGCCAGAGACGCCAGGCTCAGCCGGCACCGGCCCTCGCGGCGGGCAGGGGCCTCCGGAACCTCCTCCTCTGGGCGAGGCAGTTCTCAGCAGAGGCTGAGCGTAGGGGGTGGGGCAAGCCCCCCTGTCTGCGGCTGGCACCCCACACGCCAGACTAGTGCTTTCCTGGAGAGGAGCGCTGTGCCCTGAATGTCTCTGATGGGGAGACGCCTGCAGACCACGCTGAGCTGTGCGGGGGAGCGGGGAGGCGCAGGGCTGAGCTGTGTGGTGCCCGGGGCGGCCTCCTAGCTTGCGGTGCGCCCCGCTCCCGCAGGAGGGGCTTCTCCCCTGCTGCTCCCTTCTCTCTCCTCCGCCTGGGGTGGATCCGAGCTAGTGGCCTGCATTTGGGGGTGTCCTTCCCAGGGCATTAGGGAGGAGAGTCAGGCAGGCGCGGCACGTGTTTGGCAGGTGATTTCTGCAGCCCTCCAAGAACACTGCGGGCTGCCCACCCGCGCAGCTCCAGGGCGCCGAGAACGGGCCGGGAGCTCTGTGGGGAACACAGGCCTGGGGGAGTCCCCCCTGACTCCCTAACTGACTTCCAGGCTTCCAGAAGCTTCTGGCTTACCCTGCCAGGTATCCCTACCCCCATGCCCTGCCCTGGTGCTCAGAAAAGACTCAGTCGCCACTGTCGGTCTCCAGGACACCTGAGCTCTGATGTGGACACTCGGGCGCATCCTGCCTCCGCTGAATGCCCTTGAGCGCGGGCCCTCCGGAGTGTCAGGAGGAGGGTGAGACCAGACGGGCACCTGTCTGTCTGTCTGTCTGTCTGCCTGCCTGACGCAGTTCTCGCAGAGCCGAGCTGCCTGGCTGCAGGGCGCTTAGTGCCTCTGCGATCATATAACAGATGGGCCCCCCCATGCCGTCTCCTGCGGTGCCCCTGGGCTTGTGGGGGGGAGAGCTCACCTCAGTTGTTCGCGTGACTTCGTGTGGTAACATCTCTGCACATCACACACACACACACACACACACACACACACACACACACGCACACACATCTGGTGTGCGAGGATGAGGACCCGGTCAGTCCTCACAGCAGCCCCACGGGTGGTCGTCCCCCTTGGGAAGATATCGGGGAACCTGCAGGAGGCCCCGTCAGGGGGGCAGATTTCAGAGGTGAACTCAGGGGCCCTTGCTCAGTTACCATAGATACCTCTCCTGGGACCCCAGATCCAGGTGGGGTGCTGCGGGGTCACAGGCGCATTTGATGCTCTCAGGAAGGGGTGCGCGAGCACCTTCCTTGCAGAGATGCTCAGGGGCGCCCACTCTGCTCCCAGCCCCGTCTCCAGGCGCCCCTGCCACCGAGTCGGCTCTGCAGCTCAGGTGCTGGGAGGTGGCGCTCTCGGCTCCCCGGAAGGGCGTGAGGGAGAACAGACACTGACATGCCCCATGCCCTGTCTCTCTGCCCTTTGCCCTTGGAAAGGCGCTGTGTGGGGGTGCACGCTCTCTGTCCAGCTGTCTAGAATGGTACCCAGAGGCTCTCGGAATGAAAGAAGGGGGTCTAGCAGCCTGGACCAGCCTGCCCCACACTGTCGGGGGGCTGCTCCCTTGCCATCACGTGGAGAGGGGCGCAGTTTTGCCACCTGGCTACACCTGGCCCTATGCACGGTTTAGGAGGTGCTCACGTCTTCTTGACTGGAAGACACCCCCTCTTCAGCCCAGAATACACTAAACCAGGCGTGGATTTGTTCACTGCTCTGCCTTCAGGCAGCAGGAAAGTGGCGACTGACAGTGGCAACTATAAGTCTTTTTTTGAGCACCAGGGCAGGGCATGGGGGGCAGAGGTACCTGGCAGGGCAAGGCAGAAGCTTCAGGAAGCCTGGACGTCAGTCAGGGGGGGAGGCAGGAGCTGTCCGTGGTAGCCTCCCGGCAGAGGAAGGACCTCCAGCTCCTGGGTTTGTCCTTCAGGCGGCGCCCTGCTCCTGTTGGGGTGCACAGCACCCCAACTGTCAGCTGACAACATCCACAGCTCTGCCTGCTTTTCTGTTTGGGGGGCCATCCGAGTTCCTCTGTGCAGGGCAGACTGGAAGTCCTGCACATTAATTCCCCAGAAGAGCTCCTATTCCATGACAGATGGAAATTGGGGTATGAATATACCAGGTCCCTCCCCTTTGCGTAGGATAACCCTGAAACTGGCTCCCACTGTTCCCAGTGGGGCTGAGATCCGTCCCCCCACAGTGCTAATCCCCTGAATAACGCACACATCCCCTCTCCCACCACCCTCACACCCGGTCCCCGCCTGTGTGTGGATCATTGGCTTGGCTGTTAGATTTGAAGTTGTTGGCGGGAGGGGTCTTGCCTTGGACAGACCTTCGAGCCTCTTTGGGTTTGGGGGTGTCACCCTGCTCCACGTTCTCCCACTTGGACGATCTGTGTCCACCCCAGGAGTACGTCCATTTGTTATGAGTCCAGAGTTAGCACTGATGAGGATTTTCATTGGATAATGAGGACACTCTGAAGCACAGAAGTCCCAGTCCCCTTATCTTGTGCCACTGCCCTATCTGCAGAGACCTCTCACTGCTGTGATAAACCTGGTTTCCCAGGGGCACCATTCTTGTCTCTCACCCTCCTGCCTGCAGCACTGAGTACCTGTTTACTGTCTCCCCTAAGAAGGTTAGACAGCTAAGGGCTGCCGGGCACTGAAGCTCAGCAAGGTCACGGTGCTACCGCCCCAGAGGCATCCTCCGGGGAGACATTTAAGTGAGGATATTCGAGAATTCCTACTTTAAGGGTCCACCTACTCCTCCCTCACTGCCCCACCTAACTGCCACCTGGGGTAGAAATTTAAGGGAAAACCAGGCTTTGTAGGGTCAGGCAAACCTGAGCACTGGCCCCATCTCTGCCATTTGCTAACTTCATGGTTTTTTTTTTTCAATTATTTAGGCTCGGTTTTCTCATCTATGCAACAGGCACGCTGACATTGCGCTGTAGGTTATTATGTGGTTGAAAGAGGCAAGGCGCACTGACCTCCCAGAATAGCACTTAGCCAAGAGCATGTGCGTATGAAATGTTCCCTGTTGTTCCCACCTAAGGTCCTGTTGAAGGACAGACACTTAGCCCATCCTGGGCAGGGGTTGACCAGATGACAGCTTTGCACTAATCAGAGATTGGGCCCCTACTAGAGAACAGTGTGGTTTGGGGACACGTTGGAGACTCCCCTGGTTCTCCAGCAATTCCCACCTCAATCTGGACCCCTCCAGGCACCAATTTGCAGGAGGAAGACTCAGCACAAGTTGAAGGATTTTTGTGACAATGTCATTTTTCTTCCCATGACCTCTTGTTTTTGTACAAGAACTTAGTAGGTATCTGGCAAAACATCAGCCACAACCCAGATAAAAGTATAATTATTTCCTATTTGCTTGCTGGGGTTTTCAAATCAGTGCAGTAATTTAAGCATGACTCTTGGAGGCTTACAAAAAGATGTTATGATTAGTTTTATCTCCTTTGTTAAGGAAAAATAATTACAGTGAAATAATTAGAGGCAGCAGAGTTGACATGAGATTAGGAGAGCTGGTTTGGCAATGAAAGTGAAGTTCTAATGAGGAAAAAGTATAACAAAGGGATATGTCCACAGGGGAAGCGCCGGGAGCTTGTCCAGTTCTGGCCTTAGACTTGGGGACAGAGGGGGAGCAGGGTGACCGGCCCCCTGGCAAGCTTTGTCATAGAATTCAGCCACTTGGGAGGAGCGCTCTCCTGGGTGGCCTAAGACCCAGTTGGAGTTCAGACTCCAGCACTGCCGAGAGCATGACCCAGGACAAGTCCCCCAACATCACCGAGCTGCATTTAGCAGCTGTGCGTTCACTTCCCTGTCCTTGTCTAAAATGAGCTTCCTGGAGGTGTCATAAGGGTAAAAAGAGAATGACCTAGCCACACATATGCATGCTGTCACAATCTGGTGCTTCACAGTAATTTGGGGTGATTCGTTCGTTTTCCCCTTTCACACCTGTCCGAGGTAGTTCGAGTGGACCCAGGGGTTTGAACAGGTCCTTGCTCCAGAGCAGCGGTGTTTTGGCAAGTGGGCCAAAAGACCAAGGGTTCTGCACCTAACCTTTGTGAACAGTCCAGTAAGACAAAAGTCACACCTGACTTTGTGTTCGCACTCGTGGCGCAGTGCACACCATGCTCAGCGCTTGGAGCGTGTGAGCTGCATCTCTCGCTGCACCAGCGCTGTGAGGTCGACCAGGTAGCTCCTGCAGATCCTGTCACCACCCCCCCCCCCGCCAACTAAGCTCATGATAACGCCAAAAATCAGAGGTAGAGACTTAACTCCCAACTTTAATGAGGTCCTTCTGCTCTCCCCTGGTTTAGTGATGGTGGCCAGGAGGAAAAGCCGCCGTCATGCCCTGAAAGAATCCAAGAGTAATGCAGGACACTGCACGCTGGGTGAGCAGGACCTAGTGGTCCTGTGTGTATGTGTTAACTACTGCTGCGTAACAAATTATCCCAAACTTCACGGCTTAAAACAACTAATATTATCCTATGACCTTGTGGGTCAGGAGTCCAGGAGTGGCTGACTGCATGCCTCTGGCTTCTGGTTTCTCCTGAGGCTGCAGTCAGCTGTCGGCCAGGGCAGGCGTCTCAGCCGAGGGCTTGACCGAGGCAGGTGGATCCACTTCCACGACCAGTCCTGTCACTGTTGGCAGGTCTCAAGGGAGCTGCCTCTGAGCTCACACACATGGTCACTCAGCTCCTCAAAATGTGCACTTACCTGTGGGCCAGCGAGTGCCCTCCCAACACAGCAGCTGTTTATCTGCGAGAGAGGTGAGAACCAGAGTGTGTCCAAATTGGAGGTCACAGTCTTTTTTGGTGGCCCAATATTGGGAGAACATGCCATCGCTCCTGCTGTATTTCTTTCATTAGAGGTGAGCCACTAGGTGTATCCACTCTTACGGGAGGGCACCTCTCAAAGGCATGGACACCACTAGGTGTGGGATCCTGGGGGCTATCTTAGAGGCTGCTCATGAAACCACTTTGACAGCCACTGTTTCTTCTAAGGATCTAGAACGACCATCTTGTTGTACCCTCTGTGATCCCACAGCCCCTACGAGGGCAAGATCATCTCTGCCTTAGCTTGTACTTTCCATTCCTGTCCATTTGCTTCCACTCAGTTTGGATTGGGTCAGTGACTCGACTGGCTGGTGAATCCTCACCCGTGTCGGGAGGCTAAAGCTGACTCCAAGATGGATTTGCTGCCCCAGATGTGTCTCTGGCTGATGGCCACTCGTGTCGTCAACCAACATTGAGTTTCTGCATATTCCTTAGGGGTAAGAAGAGAGTAAAGAGGCCAAGAAGATCCAGCCTGCATGGGGCTCCTTCTATTGGGGAAGAATGAAAATAAAAAAGCCAACAAGTAAATAAGCAATGCCATTTGGGATTGCACTGAGTTCTATAGAGGAAATAATTAGGATGATGGGGTGGGGAACAGCAGGGAGACCTGCTTTTAGTAAGCGGTGAGAGGAGTTTTCAGAAGGCAGCTAATAACCCATTGCTGTTGTGGGCCAAACAGAATTGTCATCCTGCTCAAGCCCACGATCGCCGCCTTGGGAATCACGGTCCTTAGAGTTGAGTAGCGCGCGGCCCTGTGAACTGCCCGCAGCGTCCCTGGCAGGAGCTGTCTTACTCATCTCGCCTGTCTTGAAAGCAGCTGAGAATGCCCGCTCCAGGTGGAGGGAGATCAGATTGTGCAGGTCCCTGCAGACCGCACTGTGGAATTTAAGCTCGTCGTCAGGTACAAACGGAAGGTCCCAGGCAGCGCGAGGCAGGGGGCTGTGTAATCTGCGGCTTGTCTGCGCGGGCTCTGGCACCAGCACTCAGCCTGACGAAGGGACTGTTTGTCGTCACTGTGGCAGGTTCCGGCGACTTTATCCGAAACACCCCTGGTCGCTCATGGCTTTCTGTGTCCATCTCCCTGCTTCATGTCTTCCCCCATTTCTTTCCCGTCCTCCTCTCCCCAGTTCTTTTCTCAGAGAATAAGCACAGAGAAGAGGACTCTGCTTGACCGTACTCCTGCCTAAATCAGGTCATTTACTGTGAGCCTTAAGCTCTTACAGGGGTCTAGGGTGTGTCCACCCCATTTTCCCTTGATGATCCGGAAGTGCTGAATCCCTCCACTGCATCCCAGTCTTGGAACCAATTTCTGGGGCAGCCAGAGGATGGTCTCCTGGGAGGGAATGGTAATTCTCATCTTCCCTGCTCGGAAGCCCACAGGTGGCTGCAGGGACAAAGCTGCGGGTCAGCGCCAGTCCCCGCACTAAGCCGCTTATCGCTGCCGCCACGGCCGCTGCTTTATTAGCTTAAATCTCGAAGGCACAACTCCCGGGCTGAGCAGGGAGAGTGGGAAATGACATCCTCCTAGTCGAGGGAGAAACGCTCTCACAGACGGGGAGAGCGAATTGCACACCCCCCGGTCACTCCTGCCTGGCAGCAGAACTCGGCTGTGCCCAGTCGGGTGAACGGAGGGGTGTTCTAACCTGGGTCAGAGACAGGAGATGGGACCAGCACCCCACGCTTCCTGGGTGCCCTGGGGGGCAGATGGAGTCAGAGGGCCCCGGATCCATCTCCTTTCTCCCTTTACCCCCCTCTTCCAGCACAGCCTCTCTTTAGCCTGCTCTTCACCTTGCAATGCTGGGCTGGTTTTGTCCCTGCCTTCCATGAGACCGCCGCTCACTGCCGGTACGGGCTCTCGCCAGCGCGGGAAGTGGCCAGTGTCGGCTTTGAGAGAGCGCGCTCCAGAGCAGCTTACCAGAGGACGCCTCTGTTTTAAAACATCGTAATTCCCTTGGGCTCCTGGACCCCATTTTCACACGTGGATGTGGGGCTCCCCCACACCAGCCAGCAGTTCTCAGGCATCATCAGGGATCCGAGAATTCAGCTGCTCCCCCACTGTCTCCCTAGAGATAGCATCGGTTCCCCAGGTCAGGGGCTCTGTCCCCCCAGGCCCCCTCCTGTCCCCACCTCAGATGCCTGTCGCAAGCCCAGACTGTCACCTGCTAAAGGGTGGGGCTCCAAGGACACCCCCCTCTTTGGATTGGATTAATTTGCTAAGACAATACTTAGAACTCAAGACCCCCATCAACTCCCTTGATCACCCACTTAATGCAAAGGGTGTTAATGGTTCAGAGTCAAGGCCAGATGAAGACGATACCGGGCAAGGTCCAGGACCAAGGAGCTTTCTCTCCCTGGGGCCTGGGACCCCACGAGGACCCAGGGCAGCTCTACACTAGCCCCCACCCAGAAGCACCCTGAGCTTGGGCGCTGGGGGCCTGACAGAGGCTGCCTGACGGAGGCCTGATTGCCTTGCCCATCGACCTTGGGCACCCCCCCAGATTGGGCGCGGGGCCGAAGTTCAACCTCCCAGCCACAGGACCGTTATTCTGGCTCCCCGCCCCTCCTCAGGGCACTAGGGCCTAACAGCCCCTCGCCGGCGCGAACAGGGCGGCTTTGTCACTTAGGACATTCGGAGTTTTTAGGGTTTTGTATATATATTATCATATCATCTGCAAATAGAGACAGTTTAATTTCTTCTTTTCCTATTTGAATCCCTTGAATGTCTTTCTCTTGTCTAATTGCTCTGGCTAGGACTTCCAGTATTATATTGAAAAGTAATGGTGAGAGTGGACATCCTTGCCTTGTGCCTGATCTTAGGGGAAAGGCCTT
>PVIJ01007766.1:0-79851 GCA_004024925.1 Scalopus aquaticus
TAAACAGATGGGATTATATCAAAATAAAAAGCTTCTGTACAGCAAAAGAGACATTAACCAAAACTAACAGACACCCTACCAACTGGGAAAAGATCTTTGCACACAATACATCTGATAAAGGACTGATAACAAAAATTTACAAAGAACTATCCTCCTTTTTTTTAATAGCTGAGTAGTATTCCATTGTGCATATGTAACACATCTTCATCTACTCACTTGTTGTTTGGGTACTTAGGTTGTTTCTATAAAGTGACTAAAAACATGACTCTTTCTACTGAACTCCAGCATGGCAAGCTCAGAACTTTTTATATATTCATTAAGAAACTGATCAAAATACTCAAGAGCAGTGGTAAGTAATGTAGTGCGGTGGCTTTTATTGAATTGTGTTTGTCTAAATCAAGGTCATCAGGTAGTGTTTCTCAGTGATTTTATTTTCCTTTATTCTTGTGAAAATACACCAATACCTATGTTATTATCCCAAAATTTTACAAAATGAATAGAAAATGAAATCAAGTATATTACTTAATATGCATCTTCTCTGAGTTTAATAACTTTCAAATTCAAATAATCCCACTTACTTGCTTGAGTGACTTGAGCTTCAAGACTGTCAAACTAACTGGGTCAGTTAAGAGAACAGAGTATTATTATGGACACAGAAAACTCATGTGTGCTCCCATATATCACCTGTTATATTAGCTTTCCATGATGTGGTTTGTTTACCACTCTTAACTAGAAAATATCTGGTATTTTTCTAGTGGGTTAAATTGCAGGGGCAATTACATATTTATTTTTACAGTAAAAATAAATATTTTTGAAAATGACAATATTGCAAACTATCATTTTGAAGATCATGAGGAACTTCAAAATCTTGGCGAGGACTCAAAATTTCAAAGGTCCAGAAGGTTCAGGGAAGACATAAAGATAAGGCGTGAGAGAGAAGCTTGAAATTCCCTCCTGAAAAAATATCAATGAAAAAGTAAGGATGGAGTAATGAAACAAAGTAAATGACACTAAACCTCAGTGCTAAGGGCACTAGGGAGAAGGGAAGAAGTGATTAGCTTCATCTCAGGAAGATCTAGATGACTGAATGACCTCCAAGGAATCTAGTTAACATGATAAAGAGAAAGGCCAGAGAAAATTTCTCGGAGGTAACTGTATTTCTGACCAAAAGTTACAGAATGGTAGCCTTGTATTTAGCCAAAGATTTACTGTTTGACCTAACTATAAAATTCAAGATACTTTACACATGCCATATGGGAGGATTGGCCTGATGCTGAAAAACTTTGGAAATTTTGGAAGTACCTAGAATTTATGATTTTTTTGTGTAAAGTGAAGTGTCTTGAATTTGAGATCACCTGAGACAATGGGACTGGAAATGAAACACTTCAAATACTAGATATAAATGGCAGTTAGAACCTGGAGGAGGGAGATAGCATAAGACAAACAATACAAGGATTTACAGGGCAAAGGGACAGCAAAGGAATAGTAAGTAAGAGAACTCAGAGTACTGGCTGAAGAGTACTCTGAAAATTATCCAGAGAGTACGAAAGATGGTGCTATGGGAAATGCAAGAATAACAGTTTTTTCTACTTCATACTTTTGCCTGGGGCTGTCTCTGAGCCTGTTAGTGTGAAAGTAAGAATAGAACTTTGGTCTCCAAGGAGAATTCCCTTGGTCCAGAAGCAAGAAAGACTATAGTAATGCCACCCAATTACCCTACTTATGGTTACCTTGAGTGCCTGTAAAGATTGCCGGCAATGGCTAAAGGTATTTTTTTTTTGATTCTAGGTTAAAAAAATAATTTAATAATTCAGTTTCTAGGTCTAGAAATAATAAGACTTTAGTCATCATTAGATAAAATCATGCTGAATATAAACACTCTCTATTTTCCTCCATGTTTTTATATCTGTATGCAGCGTTTGTCAGCATGGCAGCCGTGGACAATGATAAAGTGCATTTTTCTGCTTGGGTGGTTAGCCCTTTCATTTTTACAAGTGACAAAATAAAAATCTGCTGAAGAGTGAACATGCTGCTTTCACTGTGTCATCTCAGCCCTGCGGGTCATTTTATTATAAAAATGTAAAAATCCAGTCAATTTTATTTAATCAGCTGAAAAGGAAAAGTGTTTTCAGGTCATTAATCAAGTGCTCCTTCTCTGTGGGACTTGTCTCTTCAGAAACTGCCATATGAATCATTAATAAAGCTGGAAAGATTTTTTTTTTTTTGCCAGCAGGTTTTTGAGAAACCTAGATGTTATTAATATAACAGAAGTAAAGTAATTTTAGGTCAACAAACAAAGCCTTTTATAGCCATGCCTCCAGAACTGCACCTATGTTATTAAAAGCAGCTAGTTCTTTACTTTCTAAACATTTAATTGTTAGAAATGTTGGGAAATGTTCAGCTGTTTAGATTGTATATGATTATATGTCCCATAATTACATGTTTTCTTGAATGTTACCTAACCTTATATTTACAGTAAACTTTTATTATGTGACTTGATCAAAACATAATGAGACAGTAGGAAGAGATAATTACTACTGTATCTATAATAATAATAATGATAGTAATTAAACACAGCAAACTGCATTCACATAATGTCAAGCTTGTGCTTAAACCCATAAAAGCTTCATGAAATAGAAGCTTGAAATACCCTCCTAGAAAAAATGTGCTGCTTATGTTGATATTGTTCACGCGGCTCTATTTTTGAAAGGTGGTCTTGACATACATGAAGAACTTTCTAGTATTTGACTACCAGTTGTTACATTAGTCTTCGGATTAAACCCATTCTTTTTTGGTATCCTACTCACAATGAAACTAAATAAAAACCATATACAGTGTTGTAAACCAATGTTACTTCAATAAAATTAAAAAAAAAACCCAACACTGCAGTAAGTCAACAGCTATAGGATAAGAGAAAGAGGAGCCACATTTCAGAAATGTTGAAAGACTATTTCACAACCCTAAAGGGAGTCAAGTATAGGGAATATTAACAAATATCCAATTGCATTAAATAATTCCATAATCTTTCCATTTGTAAATTACTTTTGTGGGTCAAGAGATCACAGGTACCATATTCTCTATTATTATTGCCAATTTTCTTAATCTGTTCAGGATGTTATAAAAATTATGTAAAATTATTTATGTATTTATATAAAGTTATTGTTATTTAAAGTTCAGGCTGGGATTTAAATTGAATATTTACTTATGTTCAAACTCTTAGGGATTTTTCTCAAAAAGCTGTGGTGATGACTCATTTATCCCATGTCTAAGATTACAATTCAATATTTAATAAGTATTCTCTTTACCCATGCATGATCAAGTATAAAATTTATATGAGTAATTCTCTTTTCTAAAATACAGTGTGTGATTGTTTTTATCACATATGAACCAGCTACTCAAAAAAATCATAATACACACACTTATAGCATATAATATTCACATACTCCCTGACTTTTAAGTATCATTTGAGTCGCTAGTCAAACAATGAATAACCTTAGATGCTGTTTTGAAGACTTTGAACAATCAAAACAAATCTCTTAGCAATTTTTGTAACAATGCAAGCACATTAACAAAAAAGTGTATCTTTGCTCAGATGTTGTCTTTTTGTATAATATTATGTTCTTGAATGCAAAAAGCAAAGAAGATTTATATTTATTGAATATTTTTATGGAATTGAATAATCTATGTTCATATCACCAAACTCAAATTATAACAACATACCTCAAATAAAATATAATTTAAATACCCAAAATGGTCTTTCAAAACTTGCAGCATTTGATTTATGCCATAGCAGCACTTGGGAGAAATACCTAATCCAGTCGTAAAGAGAGGGTTCTAGTAGTTCTTGTTGAGTAAGCTTATGATTAAGCTGAATCTTAAGGATCAGAGAAGCTAACTAGGAGAATTGGGGTGAAAAGTGGGAGAAGGTAAACCCATTTCAGATGTAGGAAATAGCAGATTCAAAGGTCCAAAGTATGAAAATGATGGCTGTAGCAGAAGGGTCAAGTGGTAATCAAATGAAACAGTGTATGAGAGAGCATCTAGCTTACATGGTAGTGCACAGACTTTTAATGACTGAATCATGCATAAACTCCGTGAAGCTAAGTGTCTGTTCTTTTATGTGTCTCAACTAAAACTTTCTTTAAATATTAGACATTTAAAACACAATCTCTGAATAACTGCAGGGAAGAAAAATAAAAATGTTGTATGGGATGAGTGAGTACAAGATAATTCTAGATTCATAAGCAGAGGCCAGATAAAAAAGCATAATAACTGTCATGGTAATGTCTTGATTTTATTCTGAAATGTGTAAGATCATGTTGAAATGCTTTAAGATTTGAAAATATATCACTGGATTTTTCTTTTTTTTTAAATCAAACTCTTCATCTTGTCAATTACGTGGAAAACAGAATAGTAGATGGGATTATGTTACTTACTATATAGCTGATATTTAGATTTCTTTAAAAACACTAAGTTGTCCAAGTAATGGAACTAAAATTAATAAAAGGTAAAACCAGAATCCAGCCAGATACTACATTTATTTTCACACAAATTAACTTCTCATATCACATGTATATATAAAATAAACCTCGGCTAGTGGGATAGTGATTATGCTCATGGTCATATTTCCCTTGCATATGAATTTTGCATTTTGATAAATGAAAAATTACATAAGGAAGGTTTTATTTTTTTTATTTTTATTTTTTTATTTATTTTTTTAAAGATTTATTTTTTATTTATACATACAAGTTGGGGTACAGGCCAGAGGCGTGGGGCGGCGAGAGGGTTCACCAGAGACAGAGCGGGGAGCAGAACAGGCAGATCAGAAATACACTGCTGAGGGGAGCAGTGAGCAAGGAAGGAGAGGTCTGCCGCGCCATGTGGGATTCTCCCCGGCCGGGCGTTGAACTCGCGTCGCCGCTGCCAACAGTTCCACAGCGCAGCGCTTAACCGCTGCGCCACCGGGGAGGCCCCATAAGGAAGGTTTTATTTGCTAAACATTTTCATAGTTGCTTATCTATATGCAACTAATTATTAACTCAATAAAATTTTTCAATTACTGGAATAAACTAATTTCCCAACTAAAGGATGCCTAAACTACTAGTCATCTGCTGAACTTTTGTCCTTGGTTTCCCAATAAATTCATTTCTTTCATTTTTATATATTTCTGTAATATTATTTTTAGCCATGTTTTTATAATCACATAGAACATACATTGTCATGGGAAAAAACATGAACTCTTCCCCAAATTTATGTACAACTCGCTTATAATGCACAGATACACAATTTATCTTGACAGTTGAACAATGTCAGTAGATAGGAATGTATATGCTCTTTGCATTAGTTTTGCACTAGTTTTTACATAAGTACTATTTCAAACATTTAGATTCAATATGGTTTAAAAAGCATTGAACCATGATTTCAGTATCTTTATGGATTTGAGAAAATCAACTAACCTCTCCTAACTCTAGTTTCTTCATTTTAAAAATCGGTTTCTCATTTCACAAACACTTGAATGGCCTATTTTTTTATGAAACTGTGTATTAAATGACATGACAGATAAGTCAGAATCTTGGAACTATTCTAGAAGGAACTGTAATTATTAATATATCAGTGTCTGAACAAAGCATGACAAACACCCACTCTGATGAACTGAAAAACTAATTGTGAAGGTAGCCTCCTGGCCAACACTTTTGGGAATTTTTGTTCACTGGTGTTTAAAAGATAATAAATTATGTTTTGGGTCAACTGAAAAAAAATGTCAAAAATGTTTTATTTGCATTACCCATAATGTAATCGTGTAACACATCATCCAAAATATTCACATTTTTATTTATTCTTATCATGTTATTTTCATTTAAGTAGGCAATTACTAATTAATAATACATTATTTATAATACCATTTTAAAACATACTTTTCTATACATAAAAGCTGATAGTGGTCATTGTTTCATTTAATATTAACAATATTACTCAACATTGGGTATTATTACACTTTATTATGAGTCTTATTGCCTCTTCACAAACTTAGAAAGAGTATGAACTGTTAAATTCCCTGTATTACAGTAAAAAATATTTAAAACTAATTATTTTCATTCTTAAAGCTGTATTCTTTCTTTTATTGATCTTAATTCTTGAATTGAAAGGAAAGGTCTACACTTCTGGATTCTCTGTTAATAACACAAGTTTATTTGAAGGTGTGACAGAAATGATTGTCCCCTAATATTTATACTTGCCTGTTTTTTTTTTTTAATAATAAAAGTCCATATATTAGCCTGGGCGTATGACCACTTGGAAAAAGGACTCATTTTCAAATTTTCCTTATTGATAGGTGTGGCAATATTTTTAGCAGTGTAGTATGTCACACTGCCTTTAAACAGAGGAGGAAGGGCCTCCCCGGTGGCGCAGCAGTTAAGCGCTGCGCTGTGGAGCTGTTGGCAGCGGCGACGCGAGTTCGACGCCCGGCCAGGGAGAATCCCGCATGGCGCGGCAGACCTCTCCTGCCTTGCCCGCTGCTCCCCTCAGCAGTGTATTTCTGATCTGCCTGTTCTGCTACCCGCTCTGTCTCTGGTGAACCCTCTCGCCACCCCACGCCTCTGGCCTGCACCCCAGCTTGTATGTATAAATAAAAAATAAATTTAAAAAATATATACATTTAAAGAGAGGAGGGAGCCTGCCCTACTCATGTTCTCTTTCCTGTTGACTGGAGTGTGGACATACTACTTGGAGCTCAGACACCTATTTGAACCATAAGATTTAAATTTGAGTTGAAGATGGCAGAACAATAATATATCGAAGGAGTCTCAGTGTCTGATGATTATGGAGATGTTTTAATTAATTCTGGGCTGGTAACTCCTGAACAGTATGGAGATTTCTTAAAATATTAAAAATAGATATGCCATATGATCCAATATTTCTAATCTAATACTTCACTTTAACATGTAGCAATTGACACTGAAATAGTTGTTTTTTTTTCTTTTTTTTTTGGTAGATCAGAGTTTTGGTTGCTTTGCTTACATACAATATTGATTTTACAAATGCATTTATCAATCAAATTTGCTTTTACCATAAAATAAATATAATTTCTTTTTTGCCTTATCTCATACAATTTTAGTTAATTATATTTGCATTTCTTGGGGATTACAGTTTATAGAAATACTAAAGATTTTTTTATTTATGCATACAAGCTGGGGTACAGGCCAGAGGCATGGAGCGGCAAGAGGGTTCACCAGAGACAGAGTGGGGAGCAGAATAGGCACATCGACTGAAATACAGGGCAGCAGTGGAGGAGGCAGGAGAGGTCTGCCGGGCCGTGTGGGAATCACCCTGGCTGGATGTCGAACTCACGTCGCCACTGCCGACAGCTCTACAGCGCAGCACTTAATCGCTGCACCACCAAGGAGACCCCAATACTAAAGGTTTTACCACAATCTATTTTATAAAGCATATTTTCTACTGGTAACCAAATAGGTCAAGATCTTGGAAGTTAATTTAGTCAAGCAAGTTATTAAATAATAGGCAAATAAATAAAATTAGCTCCTCTATCTGTAAACCTTCTTTTTACTATAAATCATATAACATATTATTTCATTTTTTCTGCATACATTAGTACATTGTTAATGATTACAGAGCTCTAGCTCTGGATTAGATGCTGAATTGAATGCTAGAAGGCATGCACTATAAATAATCTCTGCCTTTATGGTGTTAACATTAGTGTACAAATCTTATATTTTGACAAACAGAAAAAGAGAGGTAAGTTATAGAAGCACAGAAAAGCACTAATTTATTGTTTGTTTATTTCATGAATATTATAATTTAAAGTAAGAAAATAGTTTGAATCCTTGGGATATGTAACAGTGTGAGTCTTTGATTAGTCAAAAGCAGTGTCATTATAATTAGAGTCTTGTAGTGACTGAAAAAGGGAAAATAAGGAAATGTGTCATGACAGTTATTAAATATTAAATATGGGAGTGGATTTACTTCCAAATATAACTCTTGAACTGAGGCGAGCTCTATAAAGGACAGTGAGGAGCTTATTGGGCAGTGATTATCCTCTGAATATATCTGTGTATAATTTGAAACTATGTCTGACTTTTAACTGTCATGAAAATTTATTGCAATGAAGAAGTACATGAATATATGCCTCTAACAATGATAAAACTGTGTGCATTAAAAAAAGCATTCCAGTCGAGAATCGGGAAAGGTAGTAAGTCTTCTGTTACTTTCTTTAGAGGTAAAACTTATTTGCCTCATTTAATTTGATGAGAAAAATGTTCTTTTAATTTCAAAGTTACGTTTAATCATGAACTATTATTTCGCTATTTCCCTTCATGAGACACAAATTTGTGCTCCCCACTTTTCACTTTTGGTGCATTTCTTTCCTTCTCAGTTTGTTCCATGATCAACCATTCATTTGTTTTTTTAGTCTCCATGATTCCCTGGTGTCTTTGTTAGTTAGCACGTCTGCTTTGTTCCTCACACAGCCATAGATAGGCCACCTAAATATGTTATATGGTGCTTCAGAAGTCCAAGGACATGGGAGAATTAGGAGGATTCATTGAAATATACTTAACGATTTTTGTTTCAACTGAACTTTCTATTCTGAAATTTTTTTTTTAAAGATTTATTTATTTATGCATACAAGCTGGGGCACAGGCCAAAGGCGTGGGGCGGCGAGAGGGCTCACCAGAAACAGAGTGGGGAGCAGAACAGGCAGATCAGAAATACACTGCTGAGGGGAGCAGCGGGCGAGGCAGGAGAGGTCTGCCGCACCATGTGGGATTCTCCCCGGCTGGGTGTTGAACTCACATCGCGCACTGCCGACAGCTCCCCAGCGCAGCACTCAACTACTGCACCACCAGGGAGGCCCATAAACTTTCTATTCTAGATGGGTAATAGATTTATCTGTAATGGCCTCCCAATCAAATTCTCCAAAAAGCTGCTCCAGACTTTATTCTATTTCAAATAAAAAAATAAAACAAATACACAGCAACAATTCCACTTTACTCTTTGTGGATTATTCTTTATTGAAAAGTTTTCCAATATGAACTTGCTTACTTTCCATTCTCTCCACTTGAATTTTTCCTTGATTTGATTTGATCCTAATGTTATCCATCTTCCTCCTCAGTGCCGAGGCTTCATGGCACTGAATATTCTCCCAAATTATTTTCAAGTGTAAACTATAAACATAAACAAATAGTTTATTGAACTAGCCATATACCTATGCAAGCCTAAAAAATACACTATTTAAAATGATACTCTTTGTGGTTATGTTTGTATGCAAAATAATGTTTGATGTGTATATCATCATCTTTTACAGCAAAAGATTGGAAATAAGGAAGTGTTCATAATTAGGAAAGTGTTTGATGTATTAAGATAAATACACAACACAAAATATATGCAAATTATAGGACCAAGAAATACCTCCTAGTACTGATATGGAATGATCTTGAAGTTGAACATTAATCAAAAAAATGAAGACAGCTTTGAAAACTGGTATTAGTAAAGAACAGATGAACATTAATGTATACATATGTTTGATTATATTTTTTAAATAAAATAATGAAAAAAATTGAAATATAATAAAAATTAATGTTTATGGGAGGGAGATAAAGTGGGCAGAAGAAACAGGATTTCAAGTGATCTTTTTACATGCACCTTGATTTTTTTTAAAATTTGGTATATTTTTATCTTAGATAATTTTATACAGTTAAATAAAATATAAAAAGCAATCTTTACAAATAAAAGCCAGCTATTATTTTGTTTATAAAGACAAAGTGTATACCGTGTTGTCAAAACTACACAGTAAAAGAATTACTTCTAGCTGTTTTAAAAGCTCAATATTTTAACTTTATATCTAGTGAGATATATGGCCAATCCAAAATAAAAACAATATCTTAAGCTTATTTAGGTAGTTTTATTAATATGTTAATTCAAAACTATCATGGATACAATATGGGTAAAATATTAAATTGTTAATTTATATAAATATAAATTGTTAATATACTTAGAAACCAACATTTTAGGTGCAAAATGATGGAGATACTACAAAGAATCCTTTTCTTTTCTCTGTCATACTTATTACAGTCTGGTTTAATTAATGGAATACAAAAATTTAATATAGTAAAAAAAGAAATTTTATAGAAAAAAAATCTAAATATTTTTCAAATTGGTCAACTTAAATATTTGGGTAGAATTAGGAAAACACTATGGAATCATTTTCTTTCCTGCATTTGTCACAGTTGGTTACTTATTGCAAACTTCTGTCAGAATTAGTGTGAACTTTAATTCTTAAGAAAATGTTTGCATTTATTTAGAGTAAGAAACCTGTAAAATATTTAAAAGTGTGTCTATTTAATCTATGGAAATGATAAAGGAAAACCTGATTTGAAATGAGGCTTCTAAATCTCTAAGTGACCACCTGAAATTCATAGATATAGCAGGAGTTCGAATTACAATAGCACGCCAGTAGTGAGCGCCTTGTTGCTGCTGTTGAATACCTACAGCATTCTGTAGTGTGGGTACTCACTCTTCAAGCTCTCAGTGGACATCTTCCTCCTCCTCCTGGATATCTTTCGTGATTGTCGGAGGATATTTTCTCACTAGCATCATAGAGTTGGACTGCTTTTTTTTTATTATTTATTTATTTGTTTGTTTTTTATTTGTGTCTTTTACATTACTGTATATTCCCCGTAGGTTTCCCACCACCAATTCACCCGTGAACCATCACCACAGTCCCCTGTGCTCCCCTGTCCCCCATTCTGAACCCCAATTCTCCCCCCTCGCTGGTTGACGCTCTTGTATTTGGTTCCCCTATATTCCTGTTATAAGTGAGACCATTCAATATTTTTCTTTTTCCTTTTGGCTTATTTCGCTGAGCATGATCTCTTCTAGTTCCATCCATGTTGCTGCGAATTGCATGTGTTTATCTTTTTTGAATGCTGAATAGTATTCCATTGTGCATATATACCACATCTTCTTGATCCAGTCATCTATTTTTGGGCATCTGGGTTGTTTCCATATCTTTGCTATTGTAAGTAGTGCTGCAGTGAACATACAGGTGCATGTATCCTTTTGGATTAGTGTTTTTTTGGACTGCTTTTTTTTTTTAATGTTTGTGAGAAATCAGAATAGAAGGTTTCAACATTTTCACTTAAATGTGGAATATATAGAAACAAAATGGTCAGCTAGAACCAAAACAATAATAAACCCTACAAGTCTGAATATAGAATTGGGGCTATCAGCGTGGGAGAGGAAGAGTGGAGGGCAGGCTGTGGAGGGGTCTATATGAACTATGGTGGAGGACTTTGGGTGCCTTGGTGGTGGGTGTGGTGAGGTTACATAATCTATACTTTTGATGTATACTGTGTTGTAAAGCATGTTATCTCAATGAAAATGAATAAATAAGAGGAAGAAAATGACGTTAACATGCTACCACTTAAGTTGGTCAAGTATAAGCAGAAGAAACCTTCCATTTCATGTAGTACACGACTGAGGATTAGCATTTCAGAAATTAATGCCTTTCTATGATTCCTTGTTTGTGTTATGGGAGAAAATGTAACCTCATCTACACTTCCACTCCCAAATCAGTTTCTTATTCATCTGGGGAGTGGTGTATGAGGCCATTGGATTCTCCCAACCTGTATTGTTCTAGCTTTGCCCCATATTTCTAGCGTCCTAAAAGAATACATTCTCTTAGGACTTGTCTGCCGGTCACGTGCATTTCTATATAACACACAACACAAAAGGATCATACACAATGAAATGTTAAATGCCTATGATTTATTTTATCATGAGTGCCCATGTGAATGATACAATATGCAACCTGAATAATTTTTTATATATAGTTTATAAATTCTCTAGAGAGAATGTCTTTGAGAGTGAAGAGAGATTACTTTGAGGTCATAATAGTTGGGGAAGGCACTCCCCCATCTACAATCCCCTTTCTAAGATCATAGCAGCCTAATAAATCCCAGCTAAGTCTGAGAACTGCTGGGTAGATTCTTGCTCTTTAGCATACCATTGACTAATTATATTTCTCTGTTGTTTTCGAACTATCAATAGACTGTTTTTAGTCAACCATGGTACAATTTAAGTAGTAAATGATACCTTTTCAACTCTGATAAGTTTTATAATTTATCTTACTTGTCATAATCTATATTTACTGATTATTTAACCAACAGTTAACATGAGTTCTTCAGAATACAGGCTTTCATTCTGCCTTTTAAAATAAATAGATGCATATATACTCATTTGTGCAAATACTACTTGTTCCTCTCTGCTGCCATTTCTGTGACAGCGGTATGCAGGACTGTTCTTTAAGTGATTATATTCTGATGGGAAAACAGCCAAACAAAAACTGTCATCTATTTCATATCCTTTCTAAAGCTACTTCGAAATACAAATTAACATCTAATGTGAAGATCTATAAATATGTGTGAGTAATGTGCTATAAGTATACATTTTATTTACTTAGCTTCTCTAAGTTTCTGCCAAAATAGATGCTTCCCTACTGATTTTTTTTTAAGGGTAGGTTATATGGCTTTATATCATTGATAATGCAAATTGAATCATAGTAAATTGAACTGTTTAGTAATTAAAATAAACAAAGGAAAGGAGCATAAAACAAGCAAGATGATGGCCCCTTTTTATTCCCTTAGAAGAGTTATACTTTAATTAAGCTCTTTTTGACTTATGAACCACAAAAGATTTTCTACTTAAAAAAAAAAAAAGAGCCAGCTCATCACTTCAGGTCTTAGAGGTCTCATAGCTCAGTTTCTGACAACACTAGTGCCAACTGGAAAGTGCTTTGCCTTTGTTCTTTTTGGATGTGGGAGAGGCAAGTTTCTGACAGAGACAAGTTTCAATGTTCTATTTACTTGTCATTTTGGCCTTTCAATTGGTGTAATTTATAAATAGCAAATCATTAATATGCTGAGTAGTTTAAAGAGCTTTTAAAACCACTTGAGAATGGTATAAGGAGAGTGTTCTTGTTTTCTTGCTGTGACAAAGAAATGAGGGGAAAATATTAGTCACTGGCATGTTGCAAGAGGCCTCATGCACTTTTTATGTTCTCTTCCAATAAATGGGTTATTCCATTGCATAGAGAAGTAGGGGCTGTCATTCCAGGGTTACAAAATGAAACACAATTTTCTAACTTTTAACAAATTATCCCTGAATATTTTTCACAAAATTTAATGGTCTTGGGGAAAGGTGACATAACTAATATTTAATACAATTATCTAAGTAATTTCACTTATATTCCTAGCATTCTGGTACTATAGTCAAGCATGTATTTCTACTGGGAAAAAATTAATTATATTTTGAATCAATCTAGATAATGAAACTGTGACTGTTAATTATGAGGAAGACACTATTCTTTTCTGTAGTGAAAATTATAGGTAGAAGCCAGGGATACTATTAGTGGCTATCTTGCCTTTCTCTTTAGGGAAGAATTGTGATTTCTTGCGGACACATATAACTTTGTATAGTGTGATTTTTGATCAGTGTTGTAACAGAAAATGTCCTAAGTTTCCTGGCTCTCTGATTTTGAAATGGAAGGAAACCTGTTAAACATATGAGAACACCTCTAAGCTCAGGGTATTATACTAAATTTTGTTAACTTTAATTTTTATTTCTCTGCCACTCTCTTAGTCTAGATTGCCAGTGTTCCACTTAACTGGTCCTCCCATGTCTACTTTAACTCCATTCCAATATCTTCCAATATGTGCCAGAGTAGATTCTTAGAATGAAAATCTAATTACACCACCTCCATTCTATCATCCACCTTTGACTAAAGATTTTCATTGACTATTTTATTGCTCTTGGGACAAAGATCAAAACCTTACAAGTCTTACATGACTCAATACCTAGTCTGGATCTGTTCTTCAGGTCTATGTATTACACAAATTTCATCTGCCTATGTCTGTGCTACAACCACACTGGATCTCTTTTTTCCCTCCTCTTAGAGAATTTAATTAAATTCTCTCATTCTTGAAAGCACATATCTAAATATATAATGATTCGCTCAGTCCTTCAACTATTTGATTCATATCCATCTTCCCAAATGGGATGTTGAAATATTAATTCCATGAAGAAAAAAAAATCATACCTGAGTTCCATTTTCTTCCTTGCATCCAGTTCACCTTGCTTTGTTTAATAGTAGGAACTCAGTAAGCTATTTATTGAAAGAATGACTATGAATATATAAATGGGCAACTGAACAGAGAGAGCCATCTCTCAGAATAAGGTAGCCAGACAAGAGATATATTTTGACATAATTTTGGAATAAGTTTTGTCATGAAAATTATTCTGAGATATCTGGGAATCAATATGGCAGGTAGATAAATAATCTAACAATTTTTCCAAGAGTTTTCCCTTGGTATTAATGCTGAAGGAATGACATTAAGTTGACCAGAGACCAAAAGATGAGACTTTTCTTGAGAAAAAGAAAACAAAAAACACCAGGAGAATCTTTGAGCAACAAATGTCTGTTGTGGGAAGAGCCCTGGCCATTTAAGATAGATGAATGATGATCTGAAGCTGAACAATTGCCTTGGAAGAGAGAAATTAAAACAGATTAACAATGGACTGAAATCATCTACTAGAATGGAACAGTGGAAAACTTAGAGAGGAAGAGCAGGAGAGTGTGTGTGTGTGTGTGTGTGTGTGTGTGTGTGTGTGTGTGTGTGTTGACTTTGAAGTGACAGGAATGATGGAGAATTATATTAAAGCAGTTGCAGGAACTAAGAAATGAAGTTTCTTCTCTATTTGCTATTGATATACTAGACTAAATAATCTTTGTCATTCAGAAATAAGGAAAAATGAGGTTTGTTGGCGAGTTATGCAAATACTAAGCTCTCGTTAGGGACCAGATGTGTTAAAAATCAGTATAGTTTGAAGTACCTTGAATTAAATAAAATCTTTGAACTGAGTAGACCTTGAATACAGTCCTGAACATAGTTTTAGGTAAGCAGGAAGGTTTATATTAATTACATGTATCTATTTCCTGGTCAGAAAGTTATGACACAGATTACAGTGTGCTTAAGGCCTACAAATATGTTTGTTTTTTTCTGGGATCCTTAGGGATTATGCTACAGAGCTATTATTTTTTAGACCTCATTACCATGAATTAAACAAGCTTACTGTTCCAATTCCTTCCAATTCCATTTAATCCTTAAATACTATATTTGTGGCATAAAAGATAATTGAGCTAACAATAAAATTGAGTAGTACCATCCTTTGTCACTATTCAGTCGCAAATTTGTGCTATTCATTGTTGTCATTCAGAGAAATTTAGAATTTTAAGAAATATTTTGCTGTTTCTTTCTTTAATAAGAATGGTTAGCTATATCCTTCCTCACAGTATAATATAATTCACTAGAGAAAATTTGAAAGTGGTCTTCCTTCCATTAAGCTTTGCTGTGTGTTACTCTAATGTTCTATGTTATTTAGAGAAGAAGTATAGCTGATTGGCACACTTTTGAATCCTCATTAAAGTGAGTAAATGATGCGCAAGTATGTTCAATTCTTTGTCCACTGATACACAGATTATAAATGATAAAACTGGAATCTGAACCTAATTTTGCTTGCCTATATATTAATGATAACATACTCATCTTTTCTCAGATTTTGGTGCATGAAAGTTTTATTCATGTCAACAGAAGCCCACAATAACATAAAAATAAGTGCTCCATTTTGGATTTTTGGAATCTGTATATTAGATATCATCTTGATAGTTAGATATCCAGTAGGCCAATTAATACTCTAGATTGGTGTCCAAGAAAAGAGAAGCCTATCAAAATACATTCAGGAATCACTGACATATAGACTCAGGGTTTTAAGTCATGGGACTAGACAAGCTAACCTAGCATAAGTGTGTAGTTAGCTAAAAGGAGAGCCAAGAATGAGCCTGGAAAATGAACTTACAAGAAGGCTGGGAGAAATTTGTGTGTGTTAGAGAAAAACCATGAAAAGGAAGTATTACAGGTATTAAAAGAGAGGTGCCACAAAGGTTAAAAAGGATGATATGGACAATTAATGCAGCAGGAAGTCCAGTAAGGTATAGACAGAGATTTGTCAACACTGATGTTAGTGATTGTCTTGGAAAGAATTATTTTACTATGCAGATAAGGACAGATGCTAGAATTGAGTAACTATGACTATCTTAGTCTGCTTAGGATGCTGTAACATAATACCATAGATTGGGTGGCTTTTAACATAGAATTTTATTTCTCAATGTTCTTGAGGTTGGAAAGGTGATATAGATTTGGGTCCTGGAATAATTATAAGTGAAAATGTGGAGCCTGTCTGAAATAAGTGTGCTTCCTAGAAAACATCCAAGTGGTCTTTTAATTATAAAGACTGAAGCTCAGGTAATCTGCTGTCTATATTTCTGGCAATGCCCTCAGTAGGCATTTGGATAACTTGATTTCTGTTTGTATATCCTCCCCTGCCAGTCTGCTACTTCAGCCAGTGGCATGGACTAATGATCTACCCAGTCTTTCCTAGAAAATCAATGTGAGCAAAATCAATGTGTCAGACTGTCTGGCTCTCAACTCAGTGTTCCTGTGAAATAAGAGTTTCTGAAATTTTCTAGGACCATATTTTTCTTTTATCTGACCATGCCCATCTCTCCCTGGATGGGGTAGTGATGCCGGCTGAGGTAGAACCACTTGGATTTGGATCTCTCCTTAAAACCCAAAGCAGTTAGCAGTTCTTTGTATTCAGCTCAACTTAACGTAGTGTGCCTTCTCTTCTCACACTAAGTACTTTCATCACCTCTTCTTCTCTGAGTTTCTTTTGGAAAAGACTGCCACTCAATCTGAGTTCTTTTATTCCCCACCTCATAGCCTTCTCTTTCTTGACTCCTCTAAGCAATAAAGATAAACTGTACCTGGTGAGAGAATACAATAAATTTGATATTCAATGTTCTTTATGTAAATGAGCTGATAAATGAAATAATTGGAAGATCCTATCTCAAGACAATAACCTAACCGCAAAGCTATGATTGTGCTACCTGATACAATTTTTCAAGTGACAATCTCAGAATATTTTCTCAACCTTCTCCCCAATTTTTTTGTAACATGATTTTGCTTCTATTTTGACAAGTGTTACTTAAGGTAGACTATAGTAAAGAGTTGATGAGTATTAAAAAAAAAAAAAAAGCAAAGCACTTTGATTTTTTTTTTTAAATCATTACTCCTGTTCATTCAACTAAAACTTATTGATCACATTACTATGTTATGGGGATGCAAATCTATATAAAATATTTTACCTGCCAGAATGGGCAGCTTATAGCCTAGGGAGAACAGGTTCACTTAAGAAAGACAGTGCCAAGTGTGGTGGAAGAATGCCCAGGGTGGTTGCTGCTAAGGTATAGCTGAAGCAGAAAGTGCACACAGTACACAGAAGGTTATAATAGTGTAATGTAGGTTTAGCCAGTTGTTGGCTCTCATTCAGGTAAGTTAGGTCTGTCTAATTTGATTCAGTTTAATATCTACCTAATATCTGAATATGTGTTTAAAGCTGCCAATACTTAGATACATAAAGTATATCTAATAATATAATAATCTAATGCAATTTTCAGCAGTTGTACACATTTTCTGAGATTGCAATAACAAAATAATTTAGCCCAAAATATGCTGGCACATAAGAGCTTAAAAAGTATTTTTTTAATTAGCTAAAATGTAGTTATTGAAGGGTCTATTTGTTCTTCTGATATTTTGACTTTTTTTTTTAAAGTTTATTTATTTATGCATACAAGCTGGGGTACAGGCCATAGGCGTGGGGCAGTGAGAGAGTTCACCGGAGACAGCGTGGGCAGTAGAACAAGCAGATCAATGGAAATACACTACTGAGGGGAGCAGCAGGCGAGGCAGGACAGGTCTGCCGCACCAAGTGGCAATCTCCCTGGCCGGGCATCAAACTCGCATCGCGGCTGCTTGACAGCTCCACAGCCACCAGGGAGGCCCTGATATTTTGACTTTTTGCTAACTCTACAGAAACTTGACATTTGAAATAGCCTATATAACACTGATCAACAAATTTTTACAGAAGTCATGTTACTGAAATAAAATTAGTTATTTCCTATCAACTCGTATGTGCTCAACACGAATATGACAGTCAAATTCTAATTCTGGCTCTAGTTTTTTTTTTTTTTTTAAATCTGCAATAAATTGATGTTTACATCACGAAATGCATGCCAATAGTAATAGGCCTATGGTTAATACCTGTAAAAAATCAAGTCATAGACTTCTTAGATTTCTTCGCTTGTCTCTTGTACAGCTGTTCAGGAATAGAACAGATGGAAGACGGTTTCCATTGTGCAAAAGCACCTCCTTAAGACTCAGTTTCGAAGAGTCTAGAAATAGTCTTCATTTTTGTGAGTCATAAGTGGTTTCTAAGGCATTCATGAGGCTCTCAATATCGGAACAGAATACCAGAGTACTTTCCTTTCTGAAGAAAGGCTCCAACTGCTGGTGGCACTTTCGATGTAAAGTAATTGCAACATCTAGAAGAGTCCATTGTTGGAGTCTTGATCCTAACAATTCTGCCTTGTTCTTAGATAAGTCCAAATCAAGAACCAGGTCATTTAGTTCTTCCTGTGTTAGTCTGTGTGGGGTTGATGATGCACCACAGTGAAAATCTGGATCACTGCATGCTGATGGAACAGGAGAAGAACAGGGCGGCTCACCCTTGTCCTCATCAGATGAATCAAGAAAATATATTCTGCTGGAGGTTCTGGAATAGGAAGTCCCTCACCATGTGGAACTGGTCTCAATGCAGATGGAATGTATGGGTAGACTATTCTCTACTTCTTTGGCTTCGTTATATTCCGCTGGAAAGAGGAGGAACCAAGCAAAAGTAACAGTCTTTTATGTGGTTCCTTGCTCTCCCCACACCATGGGCACTGCAAATGGTATTGATGGTCTTTTGCCATTTCACCACTGTGAAAGCTGTGTTGTACATGTAACACAGCATAGATGCGGGGCCCAAGGCTTGTCTTGGTCACCTTGCATCTGAAGTAAGGATGAGAAGACTTCTTCACTTGAGAAGTGATACTTTTCTTCTGGTTGGCAAATGTCACTTCCCCACAAATAGAGCAGAAAATGTCCACGTTATTAACGCACTTTTGAGGCATTACTGTTCTGGATTGTGCCTAAATGGATAAAACAATGCAGTTCTATGGAAAAGTAGCTTCACCTGTCTCGCGCAAAGTCTGAAATATTTTCAATGCTCAACCTTTCCAACAGGGCTTTCTCTAGTGCACTGCTGACGTCAGCTTACTTCAGCAGCTGCCTGGCGGTAGTATTGCATTGCATCAGAAAATGATGCAATCAACTCTGGATGACGTGTGCATGATGGTATTATGTAAGGCAATGCAATATGACATCATTCTAGGCTGATTCAGTATATTGTTGCAGTCCCACTGCATAAATTTACACAGTGGAACATATAAAATGAATTATATGAAATATCTTCAAAGCGAGAGCCAATAAAAACTTTTCAGGGTTATATTCATGTTCCTCACACCAAGATACTACAGATCAGGGCCTTTTTAAGTCAGTAATGATCTCACTGTTGACCAGTGTAATTGAGTACCATTTCTAACAACACAGGTACAAAAACACAGGCATACACACAAGTGGAGTTTTGCGAAGTGGCTTTGGGCCAAAATAATATTGAAATTAGGCAGCATCATTTACCAGCTATGTTTTTATAACTAATGTAATCTTAGTGTGTGTGTCTGTCTCTATGTACAAATGTGTGTTTAACAAGCAAATATTTTTTTTTTAGTTTTGATTAACATTAGTCAGGATTTTAACATTAGCAGCTCTTAAGACTGATTATGCTTTGGACACCTTAGGATGTCAATCCGCTCCTCAGGCAGTCTGATGTATACCAGGGAGCCAAGAGGAAATACCTTGATTATAAAGTTATCCAGGTTATTTTCAAATAATTGCAAGTAAACAGGAAGCAATGAATTGACATTCTCAAATATTAAAAAAAGTAGTCCTATTGTTTCTGTGATTTGCAAAGTTACTATAGCAATTACTGCTATTTATTCAAGGACCGCTTAATTTATACAAGCAAACTTTCCTTTCCCCTTGATGAGAGTTTTCTCCTACTTTTGGCCATATCAAGTAATTTGTAGTTAACCCTCACTATCAAAAGGGATATCGTGAAATAGAGTATGTGTGTATCATGCAGGGCTAGTCTATCTACCAGATGCGGTGTCTCGAAACAGGATGCACCTGCTGTTAAGGTCAGATGGCTTAGATTTATAATGGGGGAAAAAGCCTATGGAATTTAATCTAAGTGATGGCTTACCATCTCCCCTATGTTTAATGCCTCTCTGTGAGATGATATTGACATCGCTGCCAGGCATGCAAGTTTATCTGTGACAGGAAGACAGGAAATACATAACCACACTTAAACACTGTACTTAGTCTTGACTATTTCATCACAAGAATGAAGTATACAATCTTCAAAATGCTTGGAAGATCAACAAACTTATTAAGAGCCATATTTATAAAAATATAAATATTTAAAATATTTGGCCATAGGTGATAAACTCTGTTATTAAAACATCTTAAAAAGTCCAGGTGTTTAAATGAAAATAGTTTTGGTCTCTCTATCCTTGCTTAGGAACCCACAAGCTGCTACTAACACTGAAATTGCCAAACTTGAAGCTCATCCTCTGCCCAGTTTTTCACTAAACTTAGTCATCTCTGACAAATATTGGGATTCCCCAAATTATTTTTGTCAGTGGACATTTGGAATAATCAATTTGATTAAGCCTTTTTCAGCCTGCTTTCCATTTCACTGCTCCTTTTGGACTTAGTCTATTTGAATATGCTCTGGGTTTCCAGCCCAGGTACTGGTTTGCTTTACAAATCTATGCTGTAACTTTATCCTAAATCTGAATATGTAAGTATTTCTCTATTGTAATGAATACAGTGTATGGAGATTATCATAGTACTAATAGTTCCCACCTAATCTGTTATGAGAAATGGAGTAATAGTGTGCATAATGTAACATATTCCTTATAGTAATTGTTTAATATATGATGACAATTATCCTGTGTGACTCTCACTGAGACCTTAATTTAGCTTCTTTATCATAGCTTGAAAGATCTTCCCTCATAGCTTGGAAGGGACTGTTGGATAATTAGGAAGTCTGCATTGCACCTGGATGGTAAAGTCACTTCAATTGACAACTGAAGTTTTCAGTGTTTTTACACCATTATTCTTGAAGGGTGTGAACCAAATAAAAATAGTTTGTTGCCTTTAATCATAAAATTTATGTGTTTTATATTTCACTTATTTATATTGAGTCTGGAATAGCAAAAAAAAAAAAAAAAAGATGGTACTGTTTTTATAGGTGGAAAAACTGAGACTCAGAATTTACATTGTTTGCCTATGCAAAAACAATATTTTTCCAAGTCAGGTCTGTCCAATTCTATATCCTTTGCTTTTGCCATTATTGTGAAATATTCATGATTATGATATTTGGGGTTAGGTTATGTTATAACATTTTTTATGTAAGCAATTGTATTAATTCTATCAACTTTTATGATTTCATTTTATATTGATTTGCTCTGGATAATCTACGACCGGAAATCAATTTATTTTAATGATTTTAAAACACTATATAAAATATACATTTGTTATCAAGTAAGAAAAAAGAAAATCAATAAAATTAACAAGCATTTAATCTTCAAATCTTTTGTTCTTTAAGATAATTTGTTGTCAGAATACTGAAATACCTTATAAGCATCAGTGCAAGATGTAGAATCCATGCATAGTGCATTGATAGCAAGTGTCTGTCTTTCTTGGTCTGTCTCTCTGTTTTGAGCCTTACATGTCTCTTATCACTACTATATCTGTCTGCTTCATTTTTGTCTAGCTGAAGACTTATGTCTTGTAATTCTTTGTGCATACATCTTGCCATGGCAACCTTCAAATGGTATTCTCAGACTCCCAGTCAATATGACCTTTCAGTACAACCCCACAACAATAAATATTTTGTTTCGTGTGTCTCTATTCTAAATTCCTAGACTAGAACTAGGATTGGCTGAGATTTTTTAGTTGTTTACTTTTAGCCCAAATGAATGTGGACTGTAGGTTAGCTCCTTCTGAGTTTTGTGAGCCTGTTTCACTAAAAAGATATATGGACAAAAACAAAATGATGGACTACTCTTGTTCAGTAGCATAAGAAAAAAGAATCAATGGCCCCTACAGTCTAACTGAACCCTGAATTTAATTATGGGCAATTTTAATTGCCTAGCTAATATTCCAGGTCTTAATTGTATTCCAGTGAATGTTCCAATAGTGTTTTCTTGGCCATTGACTATGGACATGCCTTAAATTTAGTGATAGCTCACCAGTGGACTTCAATGATGTAAAATATTGAGAAAGATCATCTATATTAACCTTTATCAGATGTTAGTATTGTCAAAAATTGGGAAGAATCTAAAACCCTACCCCACATGAATGCTAACAATTTTAGCCTGCCACAGTTTCACAGACAGTGTTAAAACACATGAAACTCCTGGGTAAGAGTGAACGGACTTTATTACTCCACAGCAGTAGTAAAACCAGAATATTAGCATTTACATTGGTTTTCTGAGCCTCAGTTGTCATAGGGCAGTGTAAAGAAGGGCAGGTAACATCTGCATGTGCGTCGGACAGTGCTATGGGGAGGAAATCTGAACTTGGAAAGCAACTCTTGTAATGGGCAGTAAGCCTAACTGAACTTTGCCCCAGGGAGACATTATTTTCATTATCATGGACTGAAACAAACCTGCTGTTTTTCCTGGGGGAAGTGCTATCTTTATTTTCAATACTGTTTTCCATACAAACGTTCTTGGAAAATTGTCCAGAATGAAGGCAATTAATGTCTTTACTTTAAAGATATTAGATAACAACAGGGAAAACCCCTGGAGAATTCTCTCAACAATTATCAGGTTGTCACTTTGAAGGAATCAGTATAATCTATAGAAAGGTACAAATTGATGTGAAAGAGTAGAAAGCAAATTCCAAATACTAAGAAATAAAATTTTTGGCAGTTTTTGTTTAGTTACTCCCTAAGATTTCCTTCCTTTCTAATTTTCAGTGAAAGCTTTTGAAAAAGACATTATGAGGAAATATATATTTGAAAGACTGTTTTCATATTTTATATAGTTAAACGAAATAAAATTAATTTTGAGAGAAGTATATGTGAAATTTTGAAAATAAACTTTTTTTTTCATTAATTTTGTTTCCCAAGATAAAACTTTCATAACATGAATGATAGGTAGATTTACTGATTTTCAACTGTCAGGGTTGTAGATCATATTACCAATTTAATTATTTGAAATTGGAGTTTATATTAGTTTCTGATTCATAGATATTTGAACTGTAAATTATTCAAAACTTATATAATGAAAGAAATGTCTTTCATGATTTTATGACATGTAATTCATTAAAAATGCTCACAATATTTAGGCTGTCACAGAAACCTGAGACATGGGCAGGGCAGACATTTTTGTCTTCAAGAAATGAGAAAGGAAGAAGATTGTTAAGTGACCTATCTCACCACATCCACAGGACTAGAGATCAAGTTAGAGATCAGGATCCTAAGTCTCTTTACTTCTAGTCTAGTTCTCTTTCTGCCATCTTGAGATATACTTCTTCAGAAGTGAAGTAGAAGTGAAAATGAAATTATACACAGGAACAAAGATAATGTCCCTGTAGTCAGGGTTTGAAACACATTTGTATAGCAGCATGTTGAAAACTTGGTTGAATTCATGGGGAATTTACTTGAAGAGGCTTGAGGATGTAATCTCCCTCCCTAATAGAAAACCTACTGAGGAAATAATTCTTTATGCTCAAAAGATCCAATGATAGAAAGTACAGAACTCACTGGGACTTCTTTTCAGATTTGAAGTGGGGGACTGGGGAAAAGATTGTTAGAGCAGCCATCCTGCAGGTTGAACATAAAGGTTTAGGGACTTTGAACAGATGACAGGAGCTTTCCAGGAGGTTTTATAAAGTAGCACTGTGGATTTTGCCCAGCATTATTACTCAAGAAGTGCTTGGGAAATAGGTGCAAATAGTTTTGGTATCCCTCAAGCTTTAATATTATTATTTAGGTTTACCTATAGGATATAAAATATATAAGTATTTAATAATAAACTTTAAAATGAGGTACTAAAAATGAACTGAAATCAATTAATTTTGAATGAAAATGAAATAGAAAAACATTTAATTAGAAAACAAAATAATTAGAAAATTTACTCTCTAAATCGGTAGTAACAAGAATGGTGGGCAATATGTGTGTGTATGTTTGTGTCAGTCAAAGTTGTATGTGTTTGTTGTGAACACTTCTCATCTCATTGTAAAAATTAATTTATCAGGTCAGTTATTATAGACTTCAAAAGGCAGAGAAAGTTAGACCTCAATTTGAGGGAATAATTAGTTAAGTAGGGAATAATCTACCTGGAAATAAAATGTTAGAAACTTTATGGTGACAGAATGCAGGTATTTAGAACAATGACCTAGAGTACCTCAATTCAGTGACACAAAGGCAAGGCTACTCCTTGGACAGTGAGGGAGCAAAAATAAAAATTAGCAGGAAACCATAAATAAGAGACATTCTGCAGGGGAGAGGGAGGACGAGGGGCCAAAACAGGGGAGAAAAGAGCACAAGGGACTATGGTGATGGTTCATGAGTAAACTGGTGGTGGGAAATTATCAGGGAATACACAATAATATAAAGGACATAAATAAAATAATAATAAAATTGCAAACAGTTTGAAGTAAAAAAAATAAAAGAATGTGCTGGAAGAAAACAGTGAACACCATGTTAGCTTTCTAATTTCTCCTGAGACTGAACTTTGACAGATTACCAGAAAAGGTAGGTATTTACATATATTTTTCTCATTTAGTTAGCACAATAGCCCAGTGAGAAAAATATATTTTTTTCTTACCTTTGAATGCATTAAAACCTCAGAGAGTGAAAAGGTATGTGACTTGCTCAGGATCTGGGATTCGAATCCAAATTCAGTCCTTAATTCAAAAGCTTCTATTCATGTCTATTCATGGATTGAGCTCTTTAATGAATCAGAAAACTTGGATTATACCTTTTTAAAAATTAAAGTCCTGACTCTGAAATAAAAATGTTGACAAAAGGATCATTATTTTTGTGGGGTGGCATGGTGTATATGCTTGTGTGTGTGAGAGATATAGAGAGGAGCTTTTCTTTTAACTTTATTTATCATGTGTTGGAGTGATGTCACTATTGACTTGTTTTGGGAATTAATACACAGCCTGTGATTTAGATGTCTGTGTTGTATTAGACAGCTTATACTGCAATAACTAAATACCAAAGACTAGGTGGTTTATTATTTTTTTAAACAACTTCTATTGGTTTACTATTTATTTACAAAACTGTATAATATTGGAACATAATTTCACATCTCTATGATTTGTGTATGTCCTTCACTTACCTACCACTGAAGTACTAGTGCCATTTCACTATCACATTTACTCCCCTCTACTCTTTGCTCCCACACTTCTGCTTCCCCTCTGGTAACCACCAGATTTTTCATAGAATCTAAGTTTTGTTGTGTTTTGCCATTTTGCTTTCTTTGGTTATTTATATTAGACTGCCTTTCCCTTAGCAATTTTAGTATTTTTTTCATCATGTAAATTTTTGATAATTTAACAATAATGTATCTTGGTGTCAGTCATTTTGGTTATTCTGTCAACTTCCCTGAAATCTATTTTTAGTTATTTTCTATGGCTTGGGAAGTTCTCAGCTATTATTTATTTGAATAGTCTCTGCTGCCTTGTCTCTCTTTTTACCTCTGGGATACCCCTTATCCTTAGGTTTTTTTCTTCTAAAGGAGTCAGTCTGATGTGTCCCATAAAGTTTATTCATTTTCCTAAATATTTCTCTCCTTTTTCACTTATTTGTCCTTTTTTAATCTTCCATTTCACTATTTTTTTTTCCTCTGCAAGATTGTACCTTCTTACTGTTTTCTGTGGTTGTCTGTGGTTCTTTCATTGTATTCCTATGTCCGTATCCCTTTAGGTTATTTTTTTTTAATAGCATCTGTTTCTTTGATGAAAAACTCTTATTGCTTTGCTGAGATCCTGAACCACCTTTATGTGGTTCATTTAGAGTGTCAAACTTATTTGTATTTTCTATGGCAGTTCTTTAAACTCTTTGTTAGCTCCTCAAATTCAGTATCATGAAGTTTGGACTCTGGAGCTTTATTGCTCTCTTTCAGCATTCCCTGCTAAGCTCCCTGGGTTGAACTTTCCTTCATGTTTCTTCTCTTTTATCCCCCCAGTACATTTCACTGAGACTTCACTTGTAGGATCCTCCCCATTTATGAAGATGGTAGGAAGTGGGCGTATGAGGAAGTAGGAGAATTGCCTCCATTACAGCTTTTGGGAGCAGGGGACAACCACTCCAGGATTTGGGAATAAATAGTGCTATTTCTCTCTCAACAACCAGAATAAGATCGAGTCCATCTCTACAGCCTGCTTTCCATGAAACCAATCAATATTAGTGTTCATCATGGTTTGCAGTGGGTTCTCTCTAGTCATGAGGAAGTGACTTCTCACTTCTTGGGGAGTATTAGGATTGGGCTCTGCTACATGTGCACTGAAACCTGTCAGACTTTCCATAAATGAACACTCAGTCCAAGGGCCGGGTGAACAAGCAGCATGGTACTTCATGCTCACTGTGAAGGTTACTCTGCCAGTTGTGTATGTCAATAGTATATACTTTGTCCTTGTTTGTCCCTCCTGGAATGGCTACCACCATGACAACAGCTCTCCTTCCCGCCTCCTATTTCACCTTGTCAAGAGTGACTAGACACCTATCTCAGAGGAAAATATGTGTGGGTCAATCTAGTGATGTAGGAAATTAGCTGGTGAGATTTACATGTGGTTAACAGTTGATTTCTAATTGTGCTTAGAGAAGAGGGTTTCATGCACTCTGTTACATACTGAAGTATAATATTTGTTCAATGAAAATAATCTGTGTGATAAATCATTTCAAGTCATTTTTTTTAAACCTGAGAGTACCATTTTATTCTTGAAAGAACAACTGACAAGCTACAGTTATACACACTTGGGTATTTGGCATAAATTTTCTCAAAATTGAACAAAGTGCTCTTTAAAGAAATTAACTGGCAGTATTTGTTGCCAATGATAAAATGTGAACTTTCGAATAAAAATTAGATTTTTTTTACAATTTTAATTGAATTTTTATATTAATCATAAATTTCAATTACATTTTAATGTAAGCAATAGTAAAATATTTTATTTTAAATGACGTAACTTTGGTTTGCAACACTGTATGTGATTTAGAAGTATGGATTTACATGTCTTTGAAGAGTGCTACTATATCAGACTGACCACCAAAACACCCATAATCCTTCACCGTAGTCTGTTGGACCCCTGTCCTTTTGCCACTACTCCCACCCATCTAGTAGCTTCATTTCTGAGAAAGACAAATATAGGATGATTTCACTCACATGTGGAATATATTTGTGTGGGTGTGAGCATATATATACACACACACACATTCCAGTATATATACACACACATACACACATGCACACACATACATATACACGAGAAAGGAAAAGACAAAACCAAATCTAAACAAATTCTAGAAATATTTTTTTTTATGAATTTTTTTTTTAAAGATTTATTTTTTATTTATACATACAAGCTGGGGTACAAGCCAGAGCTGTGGGGCGGCGAGAGGGTTCACCAGAGACAGAGCGGGTAGCAGAACAGGCAGATCAGAACTACACTGCTGAGGGGAGCAGCGGGTAAGGCAGGAGAGGTCTGACGCACCATGTGGGATTCTCCCCGGCCGGGCGTCCAACTCGCGTCGCTGCTGCCGACAGCTCCACAGCACAGCGCTTAACCGCTGCGCCACCAGGGAGGCCCAAATTCTAGAAATATAACTGAAAAAGTTAGAATTTAAAACTGGTAGCCTAACTTTTATCTGACACTTTTCCTATCCCTAAAGACTTTGATATGCGGTGCTATTTATTAATGGGGTATTTGGGGTTATTATGTAATTAAATGTGTCACTATTTGTCAATTAAATGTGTGAATATCCCAATATTTTCCAAAAGAACAATCATGATGTTAACAAAATCAGATGTGGATAAAAGATCCATGCAAAGTGAAGAACAGACTAGGAACTTTGATGTAACCTAGTATAAAAAGTTTTTATAGGTTCAGATTTTACATTGAAATTAACCATTAAAAAATTGACATAGGTTTTTTGGCATTATATTAATGAAAAACATGCACAATTATCTAAAAGGCATATTAAAGAATTCCTCTCTTTTTCAACTTTTTAAAAAATATATTTATTTTCTGCATACAAGCTGGGGTACAGGCCAGAGGCATGGGGCAGCAAGAGGGTTCACCAGAGACAGAGTGGGGAGCAGAACAGGCAGATGAACGGAAATACACTGCTGAGGGGAGCAGCCCGCAAGGCAGGAGAGGTCTGCTGTGCCATGTGGGTATCTCCCCAGCCAGGCATTGAACTTGCGTTGTTGCCACTGTCGACATCTCCACAGTGCAGCGCTTAACCGCTGCGCCACCAGGGAGGCCCTCTTTTTCAACTTTTTAATAACTGTGTGAGGCCAGATTTGAATGGACGATGTTCCAAGGCAACTGGTTCACTACTTGACTTTGAGAATGTTCTCTTTCTGAAAAACTAGATGCATTCTTTTAAATCTCTACATACATCATAATAGTCCTCAATATCTGTTGCACTTTACACAAGACAGAATTCAAGCTCATGATATAAGTACTATCATTTTTGTTGATATAAGAACTATTATTTTTGTTGCATCCTTTGTAGCAATCAGCTGATTTTACCACATCTCGAAGATTCAATTTTAAAATTGCAATTTAAGAAACTTACAAAATAAATTAATTATGGGGAAATCTTTGGGAGCTTCTATGACATCAGCAGATAAATGTTTCCCCTTTTGGAAAAACTATTGATCCCATAAGTTTTATTTTTTAGACATAATGGAATATGTGTGTATGTTATTTTTACCAACAAATACATTAAATTGAAATAAAGATATGGTGGAATACTGAATGCTTAAAATTCTTTTGAATTCCCTTTCCCCAGAAATTATATTTGCTTATGATTGCTACCATTGAATATGTCATAAATCAAGTCATAAAGTTGTGATTAGAAACCACCTATGGGACACATTTCTGATCAAGAGGAAATTATACTCCCCTGTCAGAATGAGGCAGTCACCGGGCCTTGATGGCATGTATACATAAAATCTTCTTTACTGGTTCTTCATCCAACTGACCAGAATCCTACTAGGCCTTTTAGGTTGTTGAAAGAAATTTGAAAAAATATAAGGTAGAGAGTGAAGTTATTTTAGATGATATCTGAGTGTCTAGGAGAGAAAATGAAGGCACATTTCCTATGCTTAGCCATCACTTGGTGTCTTAAAACTCCATTTTATTGCAAAGAATGAAATTAAATCATTAGTAGTCACTTCTAATTTTTCCAAGTCCTCAGTCAGCATTATGATCTACCAAGTGTGTGTGTGTGTGTGTATGCATATAAAATTTAATTTCTTCAAAAATAAAATGTCACTTATTTTCATATCTAAAAATACAGGCTATTTATTCATGTCAGGACTGGCCAGCTTAAGTTGTAAATAAATGTTGACAAACTCCAACTTTGTTTGTTTTTTAATTGTACTGATGATTTTCTTTTCACTGAATCAAATGCATCGATTTTGGGCATTTGTCTTACAAAATATACCTTTTAAAAATAGCTTTTTTTTTTTTTATAAAGGCAAGAAATTTTAGTGGAGGGAAAAAGTTTGAAATCTAGCATTTGGAATTTGCCTCCTCCACAAGCAAACATAATGTTATATTTCAGACAGGAGGACCTGGATGTGAGAGGTCTTAAAGAGTAGGGGGATGTCCTGAATCAGAATACTTTGGGGGTCTTCCAAGAAGGTCAGAAGCACTGAGTGTGTAATAAGCGGGGGGCACTACAGCAGCCATTATCTTCCCTCTGACAAAGCAGCTCACTGACCTGGCATGCTGGCAAATGGAGAGGAAAACTCCACACCGAGATGTAAATTCCCCATCCAGGTCCCTCATGAATATCTTGTCTACAGGATTCAAGCCAGTGACCTGGAAAACAAGGTTCCTCCCCAATCAAAATGACAGGCAGAGCTGGTTTCCTGTTAGGAAGACTATGAGGTGTGTAAAAAATTATGATTTCGTAGGGAAAAAAAATGAGATGTCACACAGAGCAAAATATTACTTTCAAATGGTCCTCTGTAGTTCCTTTGAATGGCAGCTGTTAAGAATTCAATTGTGTGTATGACACACTGGAATCCAGAATGGAAGTTCTGTTGGGGGGCAAGAATGAATAGAAATTTTCAATTTAAATACTCATTTGAGATTATTTGAATATCTGTCATTCTTTAGCCTAAAGGTTAATTCTTGAAAAAATAATTTCCATTAGCAACACAAATACTAACCTTGTCAAATCCTCTTATGTAATGCATCAGTGCTGAAAGGCATACTCTTGTAAGACTGTACTATTAAATACATAATCCTGGTTTATAGACAATGTTTCCCATTAAAATTTTCATTGATTTATCAGTCATTTGTTTATAGGGGGATTCATTAAGGTATGTTTACTTTTATGTCTAACAAGGTAAACGTAAATCATAATTTTTTAATTTTAGAAAATATTCAGTGAAAGGGATGGCTAAATTTGTATTGAAATATGACCATTTAAATAAAGTATATTATATAATAATATGCATAGTAAAACATGCCTTAGATTTTGTTTATATTTTGGAAGTGTATTTATTTAAAAAAACTCTATTAGTAAAATTTATTTTCTACTTAGAATAATAATTTTTTTAAAGATTTATTTATTTATGCATACAAGCTGGGGTACAGGCTAGAGGTGTGGGGTGGTGGGAGGGTTCATCAGAGACAGAGTGGGGAGCACAACAGGCAGAACAATGGAAATACACTGCTGAGGGGAGCAGCAGGCGAGGCAGGAGAGGTCTGCCGTGCCATGCGTGAATCTCCATGGCCGGGCGTCGAACTCGTGTAGCCACTGCCGACAGCTCCACAGCGCAGCTCCCAACCGCTGCACCACCGGGGAGGCCCTGACTAATAATTTTTAAAAGGACTCATTGAGGATAAATGAATGATTCAACCACATAATTATCAATTTGTAGCAATCATACATGAAATACAGCATGCAAAGTATGTGTGTAAATCATAACTAAGCCTCTTCCGTCATTTCAAGAAAACCATTTACATGTATCCACATTAAAATTAAAACAAAAAATGAGGTTTTGGACCTTCTACTTCATGCAGAATAATTTTTTAGAAAAATAATATTTAATGTCACTTATTTTTAAAAGTTTTTGCTAATGTAATGATATATAAATCAATTTTTAAAACTTCACTTTAAAGTTAAAAAAAATCACTATGTGAAAGAGTGGAAACACTTTGGAATTTGTTGCTAGGAATTTTATATGCCCAGAAACTTTTCCCCATTACTCCCAAATGAAATTTCTATTATATATTTCAGCCTTCCTTTATATTTATTTACTTTTGTATTCACTATAAACCCAATGCAAATTATATTGAGTACTGTTACAATCATTTTCCCATGTTGGGAATTCTCTTCCAAAAATTTGCTTTCATGTGTACGTCTTCAAATTCCACTGTTGCTTCTAGGGATAACTGGTTTTGATGTTTGAATTTTTTAGGAGTCATTTTTCGGAAACTACAATTTAAATTTGCACACAGAGCTTAGACAGAATGAATATGCTAATGAACTCTAGCAATGGATTACACACTCAAATTATCATCAATTGTGCATGAAATTTTTCCAGGCTATTTGTTCTGAAAATAAGTGCTAAATTATGCATTCAACTTAGATCCAGGCATAAAAATAGGTTTTCACAAATATTTTCAGATGGCAATTTTTGTGTGTGCAAATACTGTACAGTCTTGCAATATGGCACTTTCACTTTGCTAGACAAAAATCAACATACAAGATCATTCATTCATTGTTACAAAAGTACAGGTACTTTTTTTTGCTTCTTTTAAATTATACCCTAGTGTAATAAATATCACTGTTGTTTATAAAAAATTCCATAAACATGGCTTCTATTCATGTCTATGTCCTTTTACCTTTAATCTAAAAGAACAATAATTAGGTGTTTCCTTTCACTAAGTGTTGTAGTGGTTTTATTGTGTTTCCTTGGCTTTTACCTTCAAATTTTTTAAATATTTTAAAATATTAGAACTATATTTATCTTCTTGATGTCTACAATAAAATCACCAGTAATTTCAGACTGAAAGATAATTACCTAATTATAACGACAGAAAAATTTAATATATGAAGAACAAAATGGGCAAATGAATAATCTTCTTTCTGTGGGTAGAGCTAAATTTTTTTCAAATCCAAGATTGTTAATTTTACTATGATTATTACCAAAATGAATAGTCCATTATTCATTCTTTTTTTTTAAAGATTTATTTATTTATACATACAAGCTGGGGTACAGGCCAGAGGTGTGGGGTGGCGAGAGGGTTCACCAGAGACAGAGTAGGGAGCAGAACAGGCAGATCAGAAATACACTGCTGAGGGGAGCAGCAGGTGAGGCAGGAGAGGTCTGCCCCACCATGTGGGATTCTCCTCCGCTGGGTGTCGAACTCGCATCGCTGCTGCCGACAGCTCCACAGTGCAGCGCTTAACCGCTGCGCTACCAGGGAGGTCCCATTATTCATTCTTTACCACAAGCAGCAGAGTTAGAAGTGTTTCATGTAGTGATGCTGAGGAATCTTAGTATGAACTTGAAAAAATCTTGTCTCTTTACCACTTACTCAATTGTGCATTTAATAAAGGTACTGCATTTGAATGAAGATGCAGAAATACAAGGGCTTCTGTTGTACGACCAATGGGTGAAGAGATCTGTCTGAGACCATGGGCAACTTGGTATTTTCTCAGACTCAGAGCTACAGAACCTGCATTCTAAATTGACTTACATTGTAGCGTAGGAGCCTTAGGGAATGTTTGTGCTAAAAAAGAACGATAAGGAACACAATCTGATATTAGCATGCTTGTTCTAAAGTGGTTGCAGAGAGGTTGAGAGTCACACACAGATTTTCAGTGGCTTTCAAGTAACCTTGCTTATACTTCAAAGTTTATTGTAGATAAATGTAAAAAAGAAATACAACTATTTTTGTCATAGTAACAAATGATTAAATAAAGAAATCATCTTTACTGTGGTCTAATTTGGTTAGAATGCCTGCTAATAATTTAGTGGATGGAAACATGACAAGCAGCCTTACAACTTGATGATTCAAAAAAAGATATCTTGTTCTTTTAACAGAAATAAATGATCCAGGCTTTTGAATTAAAAAGAAGGAAAGATATTTTATACACTCAAGAACAACCAACTCTTAACATTATGATATAGAATTTGTCTTTGATATTTATCACGTTTATAAGATGCCCCCTCCTGTATCCAATTTTTTTTTTATGAGAATGAGCCTTCCATTTTAATTTTCCCAATTCACTCCCCCACTCCCAAATCCAGAGATCCTAGTGCCTATGGGTATGCCCTCCAAAGTCAGCTTGTTCTGCTCTATGCTTAGCCACCTCTCTGATTGAAGTTTATCTCTCAGTGATTGTCTTTGCTACTATTTATTTGGTTTTAAGAACCTGAAACCCCTACAACTAATCTAAGCAAATAAGAATGATCATTGTCCAAAAGCCTAAAGCAGAAATTGTAGCCATACACTATGTGGAATTGGAAAGAGGACCTGCAAGTTCATCTATAATAAAAGCAACTATCCTCACCACCTGTTTTTCTCGGGGGGGTTGCATATGTCTTTATTTCTTGTCTTCATGTTCCTAATTCTCTTTATCTTCAGAGAGTATATTTTGCATATTTGCACACTGAAAGTGCTATATTTGAAGCTACATATATTACAAATCTATCTGAATGTGATTGTCTCGTCTTTAAGTATACCAATTGTATAATTCTCAGAGAGAGAATTTGATGGCAGCCTCTGGATTAGATGCTCAGACCTGAAATAGTCAGCTATGACTAGAGAGAATGATGTGCAATACAACATTGTTGATGTTTGGAGAGTAAAGGTGGCTGGACTATGAAAAACACCTAAGACTTTTTTTGTAATTAAAGAATTATTAGGGGCCTCCCCGGTGGCTCAGCAGTTGAGTGCTGCGCTGTGGAGCTGTCGGCAGCGGCGACGCGAGTTCGACGCCCGGCCGGGGAGAATCCCACATGGTGGGGCGGACCTCTCCTGCATTGCCCGCTGCTCCCCTCAGCAGTGTATTTCTGATCTGCCTGTTCTGCTCCCCGCTCTATCTCTGGTGAACCCTCTCGCTGCCCTGCGCCTCTGGCCTGTACCCCAGCTTGTATGTAAAAAATAAATAAAAATAAAAAAAATTAAAAATTAAAGAATTATTAGGTAAATTGACTAATTTGTGGTAATGTATTAAAATATAGTAATAAGTTATCCTTCGATATAAAGCTTTTTTCCTTTTAATTACTCTTTACTGCCTAGACAGTAGGCTTAAATGGGTCTAATAGGTTAGATGAAAAATATGTAAATGAAGACATTAGTTATAAGAGAGTTGTTTGTGGAGGAGTTTGTTTTTTCAGGTTGGCCAATTGGAGAGGGCATGTTCATTGTAAAGGCATGAGATAGTATTTAAAAAATTATGTAGGATAAATGAAACATGTTGACACAGAAGCAGTTCAAGATCTACTGTTTCATGATTCCTGATCTGACTGCTGTAATTCAAAAGGCTGGGTCTAATGGTTGTTCTAATTGGCAGCATGAAAATTCCAGTGGAAATAGTAATACCGTATTATATAATTTTGAAAGTCTAGTAGAAAAAAATTATTGGACAGTTAGCAGACCTGAGTTCTAGTACTAATTTGTCACTCACTGATCTGATTTTAATATTTTAAGTTTTAAGATAAGAGTTTCTGTTTTTTGGGTTTACAGAAAAAGGGATTACTCTTGAGTGTTATATAAACTTAGAACTCATCAGAATCATACAATAGTGGTGACTAGAAGAATTTATCAAAGCAAAGTGGGAAATTCCTATGACCTGTCTTAGACCAACAATCTCAAAATGGCTGAGAGTAGTCCCCAGGAATGTGTACTTAAAAAAAAAATTCTGCAGATGGTTTTAATGCAGTTGTGTCTATAACGCCATTAAAAAACTGTCTTAACTGCTTTCTCGGCTCTGACAAGCTAAGAGACTAATATTCTAAGATTGACCTTTTTTCATGGGTTACTCTGCTTGAAATAAAATCTGGGATTACCATATTGAGTCAAACCAGACTTCCCTTGGGATAGATTAACACATGTGCCATTATTTTCTCCTCAGAGGCTAATATGAGATATTTCTGTTTTCCTGCATGTTAAAGCTTGCATCAGCTAGGGATCAATCATTCAACCATTAATTCCTTGATTCCTGGTTTTGTAATACTGTTGTCATTTTACTCTTTTGTGTATTTTTAACTTGACACTGTCTACAATTTCCTATTACTCTTGGAAAATTTAACTCCTTAGTTTTGAGTCCAGAAAGACAATATATGCCTTGGCCTTTTTGTGAATGCTTAGTACCATTTATCCAGTTCTCTTGTATGTTCCTGTCATATCTTGAACATAGTTATACATATTTCTTATACTGAACAGCAGAATTTAGTTTACTTTTCTGTTTTTCACCATTAAATTTTACATCTTCATGAATCAAAAACCTATATCTTGTTTATTTCTCTATTGCTGGTGTCTGACACATTGACTGAAAGTAATTGCATGCTTTTTTAATGAGTGAATTAATGACTTGGAAACTGCTCCACTAGCTTACATTACCATCATCATCATCATTAGCATCACCACTATCACTATATGCATGTAAGAGTTTACATGCATATTTGCATTTATTTTTTCACAGGAATACAATGGAGGTAGTTCCCTATTTCTGTCTCCTTTCTTTTTTTCAGATGAGAGATCTGGATATAGCATAAAATAAATGGTCCAAGGTCAATATGTTGGTAAGCAACAGAACCAGAGTCTAAATCTAGTCTGACTTCAGCGCCCAAGGTCTTAACCACAAAGATATACTCCCTCCAGCATTTATTACGGTTGATCTGCAGCCTGGAATAAAGATTTGTTTGGTGGCTTTAGAGTCAGGGTCACCAAATTATTCACAAAAAGAGGAGCAATAGAGACATTTGTTGCTTCCCAGTCACTGCTCACACAACCCTAGATTTTGTGTCCTTGTCTTCTTTTTTCTGTATGACTGCAACTCTATGCAAGCTCTGGTCAAGGCAAAGTCAGTGTAGTTTGCATTGTAAAAGCCAGGAAGGAAATGCACTATTGTGCCAGTAATACATCAACCTGTTCACAGAAAACAGAACAAAGCAAAGCAAGCAAACAAAAATTCCACCTTCGTGGAACTATCACTAGTTCACAAGATGATAGAGGAGGAAAATATGGTAATTAATTAAAAGTATTTAGTATTGTGTGTCACAGATATATACAAAGATATATGTACTACATTGGTAATGCTGAAGTAGGTTAACTCTCTCTAATGGAGTCTGTAATGCCCTTTATAGCTGAGTCTGGTCTCTATTTCTCAGTAGTCCATAATACAACCCTATCTGTTCTTTTTAACTCCCCGAAGTCCAAAAGCTGTAATAACAGCAACAGCTAAAATGTTTTAAAATTTTCCTTTGCATCATGTACTTTGTATACATAGTTTTACTTTATCCTGAAAACAGTCCTGTGAATAACAACTTAATACTATTTCCACTTTACAAATGCATAACCTGAGACCTGGAAAAATGAAGTATATGTTGCTAGTAAATGGGAGAACTAGGATTCAAAAAGAAGTCTGTCTGATTTCAAATTTTATTGATATTAACTACTGCTTTGCCCTAACTCATCATTCTGCCGAGTGTTTCGCTCTTTTATGTCTCCAGTGTGATGTTCCCTTTATCTGAGTGGATTGCCTTCCATAGTAATCCTCTTGGCTTTCTTCTGCTCAAGCATAATCAGATTTGGAAAGCGCTTCCTTCGACATCCTTCTACTTCTCCTCCTTGCATTGAGTCATTTATTTTTGACTTCTTATTTAGCAACATTCTATTCCTGCATTTATAAAATCACATTTAATTTCTACAGTGTATTAGACCTAGCACAGTGACTGGCTTGCTGAGAACATATCAGACATAAATTAATTATTCTACAGTGGATAAATTAATGGATAAATTATTGTGCTCAGTGCTGATTTAAAAAAAACTATTTTACTTAAATTTCAGACTAACAAGAGTTACAAAGTTAGGCTAAGTAATTCAAGTTTACCTTTCACCTAAATTCATCAAATATTGTTTGCTATATTTACATTCCTTCTCTCTTTTTCTAACACACACACAAGTATAGACATATACGAGATAGAATGCTATCTATATCTAACTATACATGAAGCCACATATACCTTCACATATATCCTATTATATATAATACATATATACATGTATATGTTTAGATACACATATATACATATATATGGGAGAGAAAGAGGAAGTGTCAGATATCCTATAATTTTATCCTTATTCAATGCATATTATTTAAGAACAAGGACATTCTCTTATATAACTACAATACAATCCTCAAAAAATGAAATTAACAATTCTTAAAAAATGATAAATTTAATTGCCCAATTAACAGTAAATTTTCAAAAGTCACTAGTTTTTCCAATAATGTACTTTACCTCTTTATTTCCAGTTCAAGATCACTCATTATCTTTAGTTGTCATCTCTCTTTTAGACTCCTTTAATCTGCAATAGTTATTAATTTTTTCTCATACTCATTATATTCACATACCTTAGAGAAGTTACATTGTAAAATAAGTGATGGCTTTGCTGTCTTGTCTGACTTCGCATGATTGGATGCAATTTATGCATTTTTGTCATGAATTTTACAGAAATCATATTTTACACTTCATAGTACATCTTATCTAAAGGTACATCTGGTTTGGTTTTTATGCATATTTTGGTGATGTCAACTTTTGATCATTCTTCTAAGGTAGTATCCTCTGTTCACCTTAATGAGTAATCAATAATGGATGGCTAATATATTACATGTGAAAACTATTTTGAGATTATATAAATGTTCTTTTTCTAAAATCGTTTTATTTTCACTTGAATCAATTACCTAGTGATGATTTTCTGACTCTTGTTCCTTCGTTGTCATTTTACTGTAAGGATGATCTTTCCCTCTTCATAATTTATTTTAATATGACCTCATGGGTTTTTATTTTATTCATAAGTTTATAACCCATACAAATTTCTTTTTTTATAATATATTTTCTTATTGTTATTTATGTCTTTTACATTTTGTATTCCCCTTGGGTAGCCCACCACCAATTCACCCGTGATCCCTCTCCATGGTCCCTGGTGTTCTTTTCTATTCCATTTTGTTCCCTTATCCTCCCCTCCCCCTGTCACACCCTCCCCCCCCTACACACACACACCCGCTGAGTGTCTCTCTCCTATTTGGTTTCCCTATAGTTCTGTTATAAGTGAAACCATTCGATATTTTTCTTTCTGGCTTATTTCACTGAGTATGATTCCCTGTAATTTCATCCATGTCGCTGAAAATTGCATGTGTTTATCTTCTTTGAATGCTGAATAGTATTCCATTGCATATATGTACCACATCTTCTGGATCCAATCATCTATTTTTGGACATCTAGGTTGCTTCCATACCTTTGCTATTGTGAACAGTGCCGCAATGAACATACGGGTGCATGTATCCTTTCGGATTAGTGTTTTTGTATCCTTTGGGTAAATTCCCAAAAGTGGGATTGCTGGATCGTATGGAAGCTCCATGTTTAGCAGTTTGAGGAATTGCCATACAGCTTTCCATGGTGGGAAAAGATCTTTGCACACAATACATCTGATAAAGGACTGATAACAAAAATTTACAAGGAACTCACACAACTCAACAAAAACAAGGCCAATAACCCAGTCAAAAAATGGGCAGAAGAGTTCAAAAGAGTTTCTTCTTCTCCAAAGAAGAAAAGCCAATGGCCAACAGATACATGAAAAAATGCTCAACATCACTTATAATCAAGGAAATGCAAATCAAACCCACTATGAGATAGCACCTCACACCTGAGAGGATGGCACACATTAAAAATACAGGCAACAACAAATGCTGGAAAGGATGTGGAGAAAAAGAAACTCTTCTACACTGCTGGTGGGAATGTGAACTCGTCCAACAAATTTCTTTTTAATTATAACATGGGCATACTTTGGCCACTGGGAAGTTCTTAAAACTGTGAGCTATTTGCAAGTCTATTGATTATCTTTTATACAATTTTCTTTTTATTATTTCTCACATAAAAATTTTGAGAGTGAACAAGATTTTGATGTTCATAAATAGGGGACTTTGGGATGGAGACAAATGCTTTCCTAAACTGTAACAATTGTAGTGAGTGGTATGTTGTAGTTGGCTTAAGGTAGCCAATAGTTTGCATCCCTTCCCAGCTCTCAGGGATATCATCACATCAGTAGCTTGACATCACCCATACTGAAATAAGACAGAAGAAGGGAGAAGTGGAAATGTCAGACTTCTCCCACTACTACCCTGTCTCCCCCACAGAGACGGTTGTTAAAACATTTTGTTAGCACACTGCTAAATATATCTAATCTCAAAATTTTTATTGCTTTCTTTTGGTTAACTGGGAATTAGAACAGAATTTGGTACAGCTTTCCTTGAAATACCTACTGTCACACACTGATCTTCTGCCTTAGAACAGAGTCCTAAAGAATAATGATTGGGAGATAAACAGTAGCTGGGAGCAAATTTCCCCATTGGCTATCCCTCCCTTCCAAACATGTAAAAGAGGCATCATAACTTTAGAGCCATCTGGTAAAAAGAGGTCATTCCAATTCTATGAGCTTGGCTCTTCCAGGTCTCAAAGGGGTGTGTGTCTGGAGCTGAGGCAGTCCTTTCTGAATGGGCAAATGCAATTACCCAGCTTCAATGGAGGTAGCTGCCATTTTAGGTCCACTGATTCCTTTTCCCCTCAACCTCACAGCCCCCACACCCATACCTTTGTTTCACTGCAGCCCATCACAGAGAACTGCCCCAGATAACTACACGTTAAAAATGCTTGGGTGAACTCATTCTGGGAAGTGGGGTCTCTATCAACTTCTTATTAAAAACGTGTGTGTCCAGCTGGAACATTTATTTATCGCCGACTGATAGCAAACCAAGGCTTGTTTTCATCAGTTCCAAATTTGCTTTGACATGGGAATGTTGACACTACTAACCTGGACTCAAATTTGATCACATGCTTTTTACAATAGCGTGGCCAGCAGGCTAGGATTTCTCTAATGTGATAGTGTTTGAATGCACTATCCAGCTTTGAATGTAATAACATTTGAAAGGCTTGCTCTAACACTAAGAGGGGTTGCAGTATACTTGAACAGATGCAATTTTAAGTGCTGTGTTGTTCTTTGAAAGGTAACTAGAAATATGGAAGCTTTACCTACTGGGTTCCAAATCCACAAAAGAACTCTCTCAGCCTGCTTGTTCAAAAGAAAATAAAGAATGTAAGATATATCTTAGCAATTTACTGTTTCCTCTCTGTCTTATTTCAGATAATATGCATTAAGTAATTGGAAAATAATTTAAAGATGGAAAAATTAAAAATATCCAATTTGCTTTGTTATTTGTAGGGCTGCTACTTGATATATCTGATTGTGACAACCAGAGCAATATTAAAGGCTGACACCTGCTATTAAGTTGGAATTTTTGATGAGGTTCAAAGATGGATCTCCATGACCTGGAAAAATAAATCAAGGTCACTGGTTGACTCATGCAAAGTCTTTTCAGCCATTTATATTACAATGTAATTATAGCAAACTGATGTACAATCCTGGAAGAGCTGTAACCTAGTCACATTGATACATATGCATTGTATGATGAATAAGTAAAAAGAGAAAAATATGCAAAATAAATTTTCTATATTCCTTATTATAAAGAGGTTGTAAGTGCTACAGTTACCACCTTACAGATTAGTTTCTGGATTCTTATCCTTCAGGGATATTCAGGTTATTTGATTTACATAATTTTCACTATTTATTATTGTTATTTGCAATTAATACATAGTCCTATTGTTTTCCCTGATCTTAGAAATAAGCATTGTTTCAGAACTAAAACACTCTTGATTATAATATTGAAAAAAATCTAAACATACTGGTATGTCTTGAAGTAACATCAAATTAAAGTGTGTATTAAAGTTTCCTAAACAGTGACTTTGGGAAATTGTAGAAGAGAAATGCTCACATTTCCAGAAACTTTTTTTCATAATCTCATGTTTAGACTCAGTCCTATAAAGTCATATTTCAGATCCTTGTCAAGGAATAATAGTATAGACATAAATGGGAAGCACTATGTGGGAGTATGTGTATAGGGGAAGCACACTTCTTGCTTGCAAGTTTTTGTTCTTAGATGAAAAAGCAAATGTTGAGTGGCAAGAAGGAAACCTGAAGTATAAAAGAGGGTAGTCAATAATTTATTGGGTTAGGAAGTATAACAGGAGATTGCTTATTCTTTTCCTTGGCCTTAAGAGCAATCATTTTCCATAGTTATTTTGCAAAAAGAAATAAAAATGTAAAAGATCAAGAAGCATACCTGCAGCTAAAGAGTATTGTAAAAAAGTTTCTATAGATAATAAAATGAGAAGTGGAGGACTCAGATGGGTGGGCTTTCTTTTTTCTCCCTGAATTCCAGGAGATTTTGGTGTATTGCTGCGTCTTACTTAGTCAATAGCTAAATATAATACTTAAGTAGTATACATATTTAATTCTCATAAATCAAATTCCTTCTTATACTTACAGATAAAATCTATGTTTGGCAGCAAAGTTTCACTACTTTGTTTTAAAGGGACTCTTTACGACCTCTTTCCATAGACATTAATCTCATGAATCTTCCCATCAGAATTTTGACTATGCTTTTTGAGGCTGTATTCCTTAGAAGCTTACAAAGCATCCTCTTCATCAAAGAATGTATCAAATTTTTCTTTAACTAGCCAGTATTACATAAACCCGGTCTATCTATCTATCTATCTATCTATCTATCTATCTATCTAATCGATTAATCAATAATCTACCCCATTCTAATGCTGGGAATACCCTAGAATGACATCCTATTCCTAGAATATGTTATTTGTCATTCTGGGGATATTCTTTCATGTTTTTTCTAAAATGTCTATTGAGAAGTACTATAATAATCTAATGATCCCTTTTTTAATGGCATTTTTTTAAATTAAAAAATTGCTATTTAATATTCAGTGTACATGATCTGGATATTTTCAAAGAGAAGTTAAGATTTTTAAGATCATTTTGGGAACTATACAGAAATCAAATTTATGAACCATTACAACCAAAACCAGAAGTTATGAAAATAGAAAAATAAGTAATCTTTTATTTCCTGCTGATTAAAATTTGATATCATGTCAACCTTAATTAAGGTTGTAATTTCAAGTTTGTGTTCTTGTTCTCAGGAAGATGACTGGTGACTCTGTATGTCATAAAAATGATCTAGTCATACTTGATTGGATAAAGGAGGCTACTTATTTTTTCAAGAAAATTCATAATTCTGTAGCTGACATATTAAACATTGGGAAAAAAGAAACGCATAAGTCGGTGCAATAAAATGATTTCTTGAGTCTATAAATATTTACATTTTCAGAATATATAATGTAGGGTGTCCTAAAATTTGACTGAATGGAGTATTCATCTCTAGGTAAGTGGGAGTGGGGAAGAGCAGCATATTTGAAACGCTGAAGAGATTACAAAACTAAATCACATCAGATGCTGCAGTGTAGCATAAATAGGATTGTAGCTCTGTGCATTTTCAGTAGTTAATATGCAGATAGAACACTTTTGTGGAATTAGTTTGGCTCCTGTTCAGCTCCAGCAAATATCGATATTAAATCTCTAGTACACTGGAATAAGTAGGGGATTAACATATTTCCAGAATCATTTTATTATGAACCTAGATGGTTGATTTCTTATATTAAAAAAAATTACTTCTGAAGTTACTATAGACAAATGATTTCACTCTAAGGACATGGAAAATGGTGTAGGTGCATCAAATCCATTTAGACGCTTTAGGAAAACTTGCAAGGCAAAGGCTTCCTTTCTGAATAATTTTAACACGATTAATTGCTGATATTTTTGTACAAACAGCATTTTCTGGATACAGTTGATGAATGTTAGCCTTGTTGCTAATTTACTAAAATATCAAATTTAAATTGTCATTAAATACTTCTCTTTTTCTTTTTGTCCTTCCTTTTAGGCGAGAAGGTATAACAAAAAAGTATGTAGCTGCTATCCATAATGTTCCCTACCGTGAGTTCTATTTTGCTTGTGCTTTGTCTGCAATTTTCCTCTTGAAATTTGGCACAATACACATAAAAATTAGAATATCTGCCACTAGTATTGTAGATTCTGCCAGACAGAACCATCAATATGAAAAAGGAAAAAAAAAATACTGCCTTTCATAGATCACCCTTCAACCATCACAGTGACAAAATAATTGTAGGACCAGTAAGATTAGTCAGACCACATGGGCACAGGACACCGAGTCTGTGACAGAAGCAAATGTGCTATTAAGAAAGTAGCCAAGTAAGGGCATGCTGTTCTGACACTTCGAGTGCTGCCTGTGAATATAGAATGCCTTCTTTGAGTGAATGTCAGGGCACAGTGATTACCATAATTAAAACATACATATATGGCACATTTGTAACTGTTTAAATTTCCAGCAAGTAAAGATTAGTCCCTACTGGAAATCTGCCACAGTGACCATGGTCTAAAGACACTGCCAAGTTCAGGTATTAGAGGTAACACCCATCTTAAAGCACAGCCCTGGACATAGGGTTCTGTTTGCTTCATGGAAACATGCTACCAGAATCTTCTTACTCATGTTATGGCTTGAAAGAAAAAATAAAGTCATTGGCTTTAACCAATTGTATTTGTTTTATCAGGTAGCAGAGACTGAGAAGCTTTGGGTCTTATGTTTTATAGGGGAGCCAGAAAACATTTCTCCCTCTGTGACAGCCTAGCAATAAAGTGGCCTGGAAAGGCACATTAATTGTTACGCATTGATGGTTAAATTTACAAGCATCACATCAGTTAGTGCCTGAGTATACTCTAACTTTTCAAATGCATTAGCACCAGGAATAACTATACAGGGTTATATGTAGCCTGTAGATTAGGAGGGTTTATATCTTTTCAGCAACTGGTTAACTTATTAAAGAAAACATTTCAACTGTGTAATTTAACATTTTGTCTCCAAATTTGTTTTTTTGGAAGAAAGTAAAAGTTTTATTTTGTTTGGTTTGTTTCAATAACAAACTATTCTAATATAAGGTAGTGATAGTATAATGTATAAATTGATTTACTAACTAAAGAGACAGCTTTATTTTCCTGAAATATTTCCAAGAAATACATCTAGTCTATTAAAAAAAAATAATACAATGAAAGAGTTGTTGATACTAAATTCAAATGTTTATCTGCTTAGAAAACCTCTTGGTATCTGTCTTTTATGTAAAATGTAAATTAACTTCAGTCACAAAATGAATATATTTTATTCTAGAATTTTAAAAGAAGATTTTGGAAAGAACCCCTTGTGTATACTAATTAACTGACTCATTCAACAATTTTTTATTAAATACTTGTTGAAGTTGTTATCCAAGGGAGTGCTAGAGCACCCTAGGATGTATTTTGAAAATCTGCATATGCTTTTTTTGAGGTCACAATTAATTAGCATTTTTTGCATGGGGCCAGCCACAGTTATCCTTAATACATGTATTGTATTAGCTGCCCCCAGCCTAGCTACAGTAGGCAGTTTCCACTTTAAATATTTTTTATCTCTTCATCTCTGGCTGACAGGTTTTTCCAGCACCATAGGAGTTTACTCTTTCACAGTAGGGCAACCCTGAAGTGAGGAGTAAAGATCCCAGGGAGTCATGGGTATCCATGAGTAAATGCCCCTGACTTCCTTTCCTTGGATAAGATACTTTGTGGGTATGTTCTACATGGTTTCTTGGAAGATTCCAATTGTGATTGGCCCCATTTACCCACAGTGATAGCCCATACATTAACTCATACTTTTCCTCCTTTTCGTCTTTCTTCTTACTTTTTTGTCCTTAACTGCTTTGTGGAGATGCCAAATTAAGACATAATTTATCACAAGTAAGAGTTGTCCTAAGTATGTCAAAACTATTGATATCTTGCAGGATATTTGATAAATTATACATGCATAAAAACATTCTTATATTTCATACATGTTTGGAAGGACTGAAGAGATGGAGATAGATGATATATAGAAAATTCAGTAAGTCTAGAACCTATAAATATAAAGCATATATTGATTGCTGTATATGCTTTCAACATATATTATATATATAATATGTATATATATATGTGTGTATATATATGTGTGTGTGTGTGTGTGTGTGTGTGTGTGTGTATGATTTCAATATATATATTTTTCAAGGAATCAACTATGGTAAAAATGGAAAGTATTTACTTAGTTTGTTTCCAGCTTCACCAAGAAGTTTTCAGTAATTTGGAAAATCTTGTAATCAGCAGTAGAAATTTGTCTTTTGAATAGACCATTGAGGTTGCAATGTGGAGAACTGTATGAACAGGCCATACTTGTTGGTGTAAACCATTCAGGAGGCTTCAGCAATTGTGGTAGCTTGAACTAGAGAAATAGCCATGTGTCTGAAAAATAATGATACAGTTTTACAAGATATTAAAGAGTTGTAACTAATGAAGATGAACTGAGAGAGAGAGAAACATGTGAGTGACTACCAGTTTTCTGGATGGCATTACTGGATAGATCATGGTATTGACATACACTGAAGCAAGGGAAACTAGACTATAGTTATTTTGCAGTTGAATCCTGAGTTTCATTTGGGCAGACTGAGTTTGTTATTGAGATACTCAAAGGGATATGTCATGATACCCAAATATATTCAAGTCTGATAATTGAAGCTCAAGTTCAAAGATACAAATGTTATATATTATCATTCCATAGATAAGAATCAAGTTTTATGACATAGCTGAGATTGCCTATAGAGAAAGTGTAGGGTGAGACTAGAAATCAGTAAGGAAACTTTGATAATCTCTGATATGCAGTTTGTGGGTAATAAAAAGGAGGAGCCAATGAGATAGGAAAAACCAGAAATAGCATAAGCAGCCAAAGGAAGAGAACTTCAAGAAAGGTTAAATGCCAAATACTGCTGTAAGGGCACAATAACAACTAAAACCTAATTAACTTGAAAATTTGGCTTGGCAATCACATACTTGGTAAACTAGGGCAAATGAACTAAAGGCCTGCCCCCTTCTGCCTCCCACTCCCACCATATAGTCTAAGGAATTATTGACTTTACAGGTAGATTGCCTGCACTGAATGAGATAGCTTATACAATCTCAATTAATAGAAATTTCATCAAAAGTTCTGAAATAGCCTACCAGTCATTAAACGCCAGTGATTTTTGGAAGGTAATGACATGAACATAATTTTTATTGCCCCCATTTTTCAAGAAAGAAAATTAAAAAGAGCAATCATATGACAAGTCTGGATTTACTGACTGACCATCTTGGCAAAAGCAATTACAGCTTGGAAATTTCAGCTTGGTGTTTAATATAAAAAGATATAATGTATTCCTTGTGAAACTCTTCCATATTCCAGCATAGAGTTGAAACAATACCTCAAAAGAAACATTTAAAAAAAAAAACTATTTTGCTAAGATTGAAATGTGAAATCTCTGATATGCTGAGGAGTGATTTTGAAGTGGGACCCGGTGCTGTGTCTGCACTTGGGCTGAGCAGACCAGCTGTGCTAGTTGTTCTGTTGGAAGGAATACCTGCTGAGAAAGTAGCCTGCATGTGTTCCTTAATTTCCTGAATTATCATATCCTCATAATCAGTTCCTGAGCCATGATGCCATTATGAAGACTGAAATACTAGGTTCCAGGAGAGTTACTAGGAGATGTAGTTTGAAGTGGAATATTTTATTTAGCTTTTTAATCATTCTGTGTGTGTGTGCGTGTGTGTGTGTGAATTTATACATATATGTATATACACATAGATTTTTGTTTGCTTTACCTAAGCCATGAGCCACTTATGTTAATTCATCATAGTAATTTTTTTCAGACCCCCAGATGATCTTCAAGTAGTTAAGTAAAAATATTATCTCACTTAAGAAGGCTGAATCAAACAAAATATATTTGGATTACACATACAGTGAGAGAAGAAAAATGAATCGTGTCTTACAGATACACTGCAGGTTCCAAAAAGAGAATAGACTTTTAGCTAAAAATGACACTGATTCTTTTCTAGTTTAGTGGGTTAACTCTATTTTGCATGGGAGTAGATACATGAATTGATTAATAATAACCACATTTTTATGAGACTCCTTTATTCCTTGCATTCCTTTAAATAAACTTAATCCATTAGCTGCCATTTTAATCCATGCAGGCTAGTATTACATAGAGACATTATGGACCTTTACAGTAGGTGAGAATATTAAGTTTTAAATTCAAACAAATCAATATTATTATTAGGAATACCAATTAACTTTTTATAGAACAGTTTGATAGTGTTAAATAGTAAAATTTGACCTCCTTCCTTTATGCTGTTCAATTGCAATTATTGATAAGATTGTTTATATTGTTTAAAAATCAAAGGCTTCCGTTCATAGGGCTGTTTATATTATTTAAAACTCAAGGCTTCAAGCACGAGTGAGATGAGGGTCGCATGATAATATAAAAGTGAGATAGGGTGTCCAGAAGAGGAGCTCATGTTCAGAGATTATTAAATGCTTAGTTTAGGGCAGGTTGGGCCTGAATTAATGAAGAGACATTCATGTGGAAGAATCAGCAGGTCACCTTTACATGCCCTACTGAGCCAAATGCTCAGATTCCCTCAAGCAAATTAATAATGTTTACTTCTTCATGTCTGAAATGACCCTATGGACTCATTTTAAAAGTTCAGATTAATTTGGTAGTAAGAATCAAATGTGAACAACAGTGAGTACCAAAATAAAAAATCTCAAATAAATGGGCATCTAGCTTAGAATGAGCATAGCTCTGTTAAAAACATAAAAGGGTATGAGATTAAATTATCAAGGTCAAATGGACACCTGTGCACTGATGACTCACATGTCTATGTTTCCAGACTTGATTTCTTTCCAAAGCCCATTGTTGAGTATACTTAAATGTCCATAGGGCATTTACACTAAATATACTAATAAGAGATGTTATTCTTTATTTATCCAGTGTCTACTCTTCCTGTGTTATTTATATCAGAGAAGAGGATTTCAAGTCTGTAAAATTAACATCCTAGGAACTGTATATTTTTAAGTGTAGATAACTTTTTTTTTAAAAAAAAAAGCAGTATGAATGTAATATTCCTTTATTTCTGTTTCAACTTCATTTGGAAATCATACCCAAATAAGATTGTAGTTTAAGTTTGTCCTTTTTTGCATGAATGATTATTAGAGTCTGTGTACTTGAATTTAAAACACATAAATAAAACATCTTATTTCCTTTTCTACTCTAAACCTCTTCTCAGACAAACAAATCTTCCAAACTTAATTAACTTACTCTTTTCTTATGAGACCCTCAACCATGGGTCAGTGGCTCATGGTTTATGAGAACAATAAGTTTCCCCAGAAAGATTCCATCATTTTGTCTTCACCATTTTCAATAAACAGAAATTACAATTCATACTTGATGATACTGGCTATGTGCAGTTCTGTGAAAGAGATGGAGGTGGGGAAACACCCTTATTTGGCTTATTTATTCATTTAATTTTATGTTCTGCTCCCATGTTTCCTTTTCAGTGTGTTTAAGCATGTTGATAAATTATAAATTGTAGAGTGTACAAATCTTAGTGTCAGGCTGCTACAGAGTCGTGTGTGTGTGTGTGTGTGTGTGTGTGTGTGTGTGTGTGTGTATGATTGACCAAATTTAACCATATCTTGTTTGAGGAAAAACAGGCAAATGTGTTGTTCATTCATTGTTTAGGTAAAATCAGAGTTCTATTACTTGAGAGTAAACAAAAAGGGTTATAGAAGTAACTGCTTTCTCTGTCATATTACTTTTTTTTTAAATGAATGTTTTTAAGAGAGTGAGAAAAGAACTCTGATTTGTTCACTGGTGGCATTTGGACAAATTATTTTCTGAGAACACATCTTAAATATCTTCAAACTACAGGCTCAATTTTTATTGTTTAGGTAGTATTTGATAAGATTGACCCCAAAATACATACAAACTGCAATCTTCTGTGAATATTTCATGAAATATTTGCTAGATCTTTCTCAACCAATATTTTTTGAATTAGTTGAGTAACAATCCCCAAAATTTAGCAGGGCACTGATGGCATATCTTTTGTTTCCCTTTACCTATATATTTTAACCTGCATTACTGTGCTCTGATTATAAGTGAATATATCTAGAGAGACTTATAAAAACAGATATACGACAGGTAAATGGATGACTCTTCTACTTTTCTGCTTCCCTCAGTCAGGGACATGACCTACCTTCTTTAAGTTTTGCTTCCTTTGGGAAGAATGTAGACAAAAATAAACATGTATCAGCCACAAATTGAGATTATTAATTCTCATCTACACAATTTAGTGGGAAAATTTCCCAGATTCTCAGGCTCATAAAAATGTTTTCTAGTTTTGGTAGTTGAAATTTTTATATATCTTTTTAAGTATATGCTGGAAATTAGGAAGAAACTAGTTGTTAGCCAGACACCATTTAAAAGGGAGAGCTTCAAATATTACTTTTGAGGGCCTCCCTGGTGGCGCAGTGGTTAAGCCCTGTGCCGTGGAGCTGTCTGCAGTGGCGACGTGAGTTTGATGCCCGGCCAGGGAGATTCCCACATGGTGCGACAGACCTCTTCTGCCTTGCCTGCTGCTCTCCTCAGCAGTGTCTTTCCGTCAATCTGCCTGTCCTGCTCCCCACTCTGTCTCTGGTGAACCCTGTCATCTCCCCATGCCTCTGGCCTGTACCCCAGCTTGTATGCATAAATAAATAAATATATATATATATTAGTTTTGAAATAGCTGATCTACTAATCCCTGTTACTAGGTACTAGCATAAGTACTTTACATATTTATTCATTGTCTACTATCAACCTTCTTTGGTTGGTGCTATTATAATTCCAATGTTTGCTGTCAAGAAAGTAAGATTTAGAGAGATTAACCTGTTGAAAACCACAGAGCTAATAAATAGCTTAATTGGATCTCATTCTAGAAAGTCTAGAACTCAAACTCTTAGTATTCACGTGATCTTGCCTCTTTTTAGTAAGTGTGACTATTTCAAGGTCTATAAAATAATAATGTAAACTCTTCATATATCTGATCATATTCAGTTTCAAAATGATGACCATTAACATGTCATTGGTTTCTAAATTTATATAATATGTGAGAGACCTGATATTTACTCAGCTTCCTGGCTCCAAGTGGGGAAAAAAAAAAAAGCCTTTCAGTTTTGATTAGTCAACTAGAGGCAGCTTAAAGAAAACAACTACTCAGGGGGCATTTTTTAATGTACCATCTTCAAATGATTTAATGTGTTTTCCATGATTATCTTTGACACTTTGAATAATTAACAAGGAAATTTATTATTTTTGAAAGGGCTAGGATATTCTCTTTTCTAGGTGATGAGAAAATTTGAAGGACTTAATATCATGACCATCATCTCACTTATTGCTGGCCATGAAGATGTCTACTTGGGCACCATTTGATAGGAAGGAAAAAAACTACCAAAATATTTCTTGAGATATTTGTCCAAATTATGCTAAAACTTATTTTAACTTATAAATTGAACATATTTGGATACTTTATTAGCCCTTTCAAATAATCAAGATATTGCTTATTAAATAGGTAAATTATACATTATATATAGATATATGTATACATACATGCATGTGTATATGTACATCTAGTATTTGCATATTATAGGTATGTATATATATTCACATATATACACATACTAATTTTGGTAATGAATAGTAATGGTTGACTTTACTTAATATAATGATAATAATCTTGTTCTATGCAAATGGCACTAAATATATTCTTTGAACTGTTATGTGCTCATTTTCTTAAGTATAATTCTATCTACCATCATAAAATCAGGGAACTTACCTGTCTTGTTATACACTCTATTTTTTTGCACCTCTCTCTGGCATGTGGTAAGAATTCAATAAACACTATCAATTGAATGTTTTAGTTCTACAACCAAAGGTTTATAAGTAGTACATATTTATGTTCATTTCATATTTGTAGAATTTACACTGATTATTTTTTATCATATTTTTAAATGGCCCCCAATTTAAGAGAATATCATGAAATACCTTTCTCATATTCCTGTCTCTAAGGCTTCCAATTTCTCTCTTTAGACTCAACTAATATCATCACTTCTCATGCATCCTCAAGAGATATTTTATGTACATTTAAGAAAATACTTTTACAAATACTTCTTTAAACATTTTTTTCATATAAACATGTTGGCATATTCTGTATATCATCATGACTAGTTATGAACAGTAGAATCTAGTGAGTAAGCTTAAAGAGAAAAGTCCTTTTTAGAATATATAAATAACTCCCAGATATATTGAGATGTCTGAAGAGTTTGTACTTAAGTTTGAAATTTCAGGGATACTTTGTAAGTCACAGGTCATCTAGAACTGGGATTATGAGAAAAACTCTATTGGTCTGATATGAAACCATATCCATGGTAGCTGATGCCAGGACCTCAGTGCAACTACCTGGATTCACATCACAAAATGAATGCCTTACATACTGCCTTTTCTACTCCTGAGGAAATTTCAGTTACTTTTTTTTGCTAATTTTGCTTAGTTCACAGGATTGTTTATTTTTCCATGTGGATTGATTCTGAACAAAGGTCTAGATGGAGACATCTCATTGATAAAATCCAAATCATATATATTTTTAAAAGATTTATTTATTTATGCATATAAGAGCTGGGGTATAGGCCAGATGTGTGTGTGGGGGGGAGGGTGAGAGGATTCACCAGAGACAGAATGGGGAGCAGAACAGGCAGATCTACTGAAATACACTGCTGAGGGGAGCAGCGAGCGAGATAGGAGAGGTCTGCTGTGCCATGTGGGTTAGCTCCCTGGCTGGGGATCGAACTGGTACTACAGTGGTTGCTGATAGCTTAATAGTACTGAGACTTAACCCCTTGCATCAATAGGAAGGCCCCGAAATCATATTTTGACACTTATTTCATGATTCAATGAGAAAACACTTTGTTCCTAGATTTATAATTTCTGTTTCTTATTTGTTTTCTTCTTGTTCCTTCCACTCTTTAAGAAAGTGTGTTGTAAACCTTTGCTTCATTTTCTTCTTTTTTGGGGGGATGAGTATAAACACAATGACATGTAGTAAGCAATGCATATAAGTAAGATCAACACTATGTTTAATGATGTAGGTGCAATAAAAAAATAAGTGGGAAACAAAGAGCTAATATTTGGAAGCTATACATGAATGCAAAAGTTGTGATTTGCTGTTTTAATCCCTCCTACATGAATAAGAACTCTTTCTTCCAACTGATAGGAATATTGACAGTTGGTGAGTCTCACCCAAGTCTCTTTCTGGGAATTACTATCAACAGAAGAGAGCAACCTTCTATTGTAACACACCTTTTCACCAGAACAGCCTACATCCAATTAAGGGATCAATATCCCCTTGATTTAATAGTGAATATTTCTAACGGGTCATCCCAGCATCAAAATTTCCTATGGGAGCTGCCAACATTGTTAGACATGTTCCAACTTTGTGCAGCTGTTCATAGTTCAACTCATTCCTTTGTTTAATCCTATTTTATTCACCTTCTCATAGGCATGACTGCTTAGGCACTGCTAATAAATGTCTTGCATTCTAATCTCTGTTTCAGATTCTGTTTTCCAGGGGACACTACGAAGCATTTTCTGACATATGATTTGCTAGAATATTGAAATGCAGTTGATTCTCATACCACCTGGTTCAGGGCTGCTGCTTAGAGCACTCTCTGCTGCACTGGTCGTGTTAGGTCATCCTGCTGAATCTCCAATGTCCCTTACTCTGTAGAGGCCTGAAATTCTGAAGGAGCCTAGAAAAGTACGTTACCTACAGTTTCAAACCAAGGTTTGAATGTAAATTTAGACATTCAATTTTCTTGTAACATGTCACTTATAAATGGTGACACTTCCCCTGCCACACCCGCATCCACAGTGCACTCAACAATGAAAACCAATTAGAGGGCACATTCTCATATTTCTGAAATATGTAGAATGAGAAGAGGAAATATTTTATAAAAGTGTTGTTGAAATAGTTCACAAATTCTTTACTGAGTAAATGTATATAGATGAATTGATAACTGGATAGAGGAATAGAAGATAGACATACATGTAAATAATCATAATGATCGTGCTTTTGATTGAAAGCAGATCTCATCAAGTAAAATAGCTAAGCATCCAGTTTTTTGATGATCTATGTAAGAGTATGAGCTGGAAGATAACATGTTAAAAAAACTGAACACAAAATGAGACATTTAATAATAGCAAATTTGTCTTCACAATTTAAGCGTATTATATATATTAAGTCTATATGTATACATTTATAATAAATCAATCTTACATAGCAAATATTTTTGATCTACTGTATTAAGGTAGGTACCATGTAACTCAAGACATACTAACAAAAGAGGTATAATAGCTTTGGATTTCAGTCATCTTAAAAACATCTTAAAAACACTTCTGAAGTTCATTTCTACTTAGATTACTGATTTATTCAATTGTTGGACTACTTGTCCTAAGAGCAAGTCTGTCACGTTAAAATGACAGAAGACAGTTTCAACATATTAATACTTAGCAAATAAAAAGCTGGCAGTGCTGTCTGGGCTGTAATTGTTACTGTTGTTGATATTTACTCTTTCTTCAACCTAATGGTCTAGGCATTTGGATTAATAAGATTTTACTTCTTTTATAGGTGTAAATCTAACCTAAAAGAGTATAATAATAATCACTTATTGAATGATTCCTCATTTATAGCTATATGTTAGCTTATAAATTAGTTGACATGTAAAGGACAAAATGTTTACACAAACATTATTACAGGTTTGTAGTATTTTCTGTGGCATCATAGGGCTAATTTGAAATTCATTGAGTTTAGTGTGGGCGAGTGAGTATTCTTAGCACTGATGTCCCTGATGATTTTAGGTTGAGAGCACAGGATTTGGATTTGTGATACAATAAGCACAAAGGCAAAGAGAAACATGTGACAGCCAGCCACAAATGCAGCAGGGCAGTTGTGTTCCCATAATCTTGAGTGTCTTCCAGCAGACTTCCTGGAGTTAAACTTCTTTGGAATCGTTTTCACCTGTAGGGCTTGGTAACAGATTGTGGCCAAGTTTGACAACGTTCCCTGGAGGCCAGAGTGGTCACCATATGGTCTGAAAGTGTTTTACACATGTTAAAATATTCTGAAGTAGGGTCTCGTGGCTAATCCTCAGAGTACATACTTAATCTCATGAATGTAATTATCTATATTGCATAGTTTTAAGGGGTGCTCCTTATAATTATTCATACTAGTTCATGTACTTTTAGCAGGGGGCATATATAACTCTCATCATGCAGTGATTACATTTTGGCTTTGAAAATGGATTTTAAGAAGGATTAAAAGGATTATTTATTTCCATAGTGATCTGCACCCCCCACTGTTGATCATAAACACCAATATATCTGACTCATTCATATTTTCAGAATACCTTATCTTTCACATACATATTAAATGTTCATGTTGCATCTAGTAATTGAGATAGGACAATGCTGAATTTCTTGCTAGATAAAAGTACTTTTTGAATTTTATAAGTCATTTTATTCTCATACTGTATTTTAATATGTCATTATTATATTTTAATCTTTTCTTTACAACACTGCCCTGAAAACTCTTTCCTTATAGCGCACATAGGCTCTGGGGTGACTGTTCCTGTAGCATAGTCAGTTGATGCTGTGACTCTAGTTCAGCTGTCATAAACTGTGGTATGTGAATGAAGACACACTGGCTTAATACATCTCTGAATTCCTGTCCACCTCATGGATAGTCACAAAGGAATCACAAAATGAAAAATGACTCTGTTCTTTAACGTGAAAATGTACAAAGGGTAAAAACCCAGAAATTAAAGTTTCTTATTTATGAAATGCTTGATTTTTAAATTCATGAAAACATGTTGCATCCAACTAAAATTGCAACAATTTATTACTCTAAGAGATATATACAATCTACTATTTCTTTTTTTTAATTGTATTTATTTATGCAAACAAGCTGGGGTACAGGCCAGAGGCATGGGGAGGTGAGAGGGTTCACCAGAGACAGAGTGGGGATCAGGACAGGCAGATCAATGGAAAGACACTGCTAAGGGGAGCAGCGGGCAAGGTAGGAGAGGTCTGCTTCACCATGTGGGAATCTCCCCGGCCTGGTATCGGACTCGCATCGCCGCTGCCAACAGCTCCACAGCACAGCGCTTAACCACTGCACCACCAGGGAGGCCCACAATATACTATTTCTAATAAACTTTGGTCCTAAAAATTAGTTATTATTCTTATGATGATATATTGGACTTGAATGATAATTTAAGATAAAATGCATCCCCCCCAAAAGGTATAAATACATTTCAAATAGTTCTACTAAACTAAATACCTTTGGTAACATTAAGACTGAATTTAATGCCAGTGTGATACATATATAATTTTGCCAGGGAATATTACTTTTGGGAAACATTATACTAAAAATTAAATCTCAACTACTTGGGCTAAAAATATGGTTGAAGAGAATGCACAGTAATAAATTGGTTAGTGGACCATCTAAGTAGTTGGGTAACCACAAGCACAATAGTCTACGGGATAAATATAGAATTGAGACAGTAGAGCAGCCAGTCACAGTTCTGGAACTAAATCTTCCCTGATATCATGTATATAGACACATTGTCCTGCTGCTTCTCCTTTAAATGAACTTTTAGCAGGTTCATTTGGTAATGGGCTGAAAAGGGGAAAGTCTTGAACCCAGCTGCACTGCTCATTCACCTGTGCAAACAACTTGAACTTGACTTTTCTCCAAAGGGTTTCCTAGTAATCTTCCCAATGTACAGCTGCTATATATAAAGCATGAATTATAGTAGAGAAGATCCTGCTGTGTTGTGAATCACAGTGCACTCGACCACACTTTAGCAGGTTGTGGGATGAAAAGAATAACATGCCTGCAAAAGCCTTATTCTTTCCCCTTTTCCAGCTGGCAAAGTCAACGCATGGCAGCTTCCTGGAATGCTTTATTCTGTATCCAGCTGTACTGGATATGACCTGTCCCATTCCCTTGCCATCCTTCAGTATAAAAATAAATGGTAAGAGCATCTTTCCTTTCCTGAGGCACTGGGGGCCAAATCAATTGCCTAATCAAGTGAAAACAAAACATCTGTGATGTATGAAGGGGAGGCTAGCTTTCTCTGGAGATTTTTATAAACTGATTAAGTCAGGGCACTGCTAATCCTCTATCCTGCACTTCAGATGTTACATTGACAAGGAAGATTAGAATGAAAAGATAATGGTTATGTCACCAACGTGCAATAAACAACCAGTGAAGAGCCAGCGAGGTTCAGAATTGTTCCCATTACAAATGTAAATGTGAACTTCAGCAACCAGGCTGGAGAATACTGTGAGAGGCACCTGCCTCTGTGTCAAAAGATAAAAAGGAAAGAAAAACAGAAAAAAACAGTGTCTTCTAATTACATATGACCTCAATTCCCATGGGTTTAGCATATTAAGTTTAAGATACATGAATTTGATATTACATCTGTGCTATTTACTCATTGAGTTTTCTTGGACATTAAATTAGATACTATTGTGAAAGTGCTTTGTACAATTCAAAGGGGTTCCCGACAAATGGTCACTGCGTATTGGCAGAATAGTACATGGATGAAACCGAGTTCTAGAGAATATAATCATTAGAGAATAAAGTTCTCTTCAGAATGGTTCATATGTTCCAATTTATGCACTAGAGGGAATCATGATTTAAATCAGACATTTTTAGGGTTTTGTTTCAACTGTAGGGTAAATGAAGGAGGCATCAGGTTTTTCTGCCCTATTGCCATTGGACTTAATGATGGGCACCTGCGGTCCAGCACGTGGTGCTGGCGTGCGCCTCGTGCTGGAGTGCGCGTGCGTGAGTGGGCGCACCTGGGCCTGATGCAATGCTATATAAGGGCGGTGTCACAGAAGCGAGGGAGTTTGAGCTCAGGGCGCGAGCGTGGGGTGGCAGAGGCACCAGTGACAGAGAACAGAGCTTAAGAGCAGAGGGCCGTGTGGCGGAGAATGGCGGAGAGCGCGGAGAGCCGCGGAGTACATGGAAGGACGGCACAACAACATCTAATAGAAAGAGTCTGCTTGAACCGATGACGGCCCTACTCGGTCTGGGAAGGTTGCAGAACACACACACACACCTGTTCATCTACAGACCCAAGAACATAATATCCTGTGCACAAATTCCTCAGGTAACAAATTATTTAATATTAATTCCATATGTGAAGTTTTTCCCAATTGTCAAGTTTTTTTCTGCCTTTTAAATCTAACAAACCAGACACAAAATTAAGATTTTAGAAAATAATTAAAGCCAGGAAATATTATAAAAATAAAATGACGATATTAAAAAATATCACTTGAAATGATTGCATACATTCTGAGTGAAGAAATAATTACAATATATTTCATTTTATTTTTTATTGCGATAACATTTCATTAAACACTATATATGATTTAGAGTACTTACACCTCTTCAGATGTATGTCACCACCCCACAGCCACGTCCAAAGCACCTACAGTCCTTTGTCATCGACTATTGGGTCCCCTCCCCTTTTTGTTGCTACCCTCACTCTCCGCCCCTCTCTAGTTGCCTTAATCTGCAGTTATTTTCTAGGGTTTTTTGGTTTAGTTTTGCCAGTTCTTTTGTTTCTCTATGTTCCACAAATGAGTAAAATCAGCTGATATTTGTCTTTCTCCTCTTGACTTACTGCACTTAGCATTATCCCCTCCAGTTCCATCTATGTTGTCACAAATAGCAAAGGCTCATCTTTTTTTCTTGTCTGAGTATTATTCCATCATGTTAAATGCCATGTCTTCTTAATCCAGTTCTCAGTTGTTGGGCATCTCCGTTGTTTCCATAACTGGGCTACTGTCAATAGTGCTGCAGTGAACATACGAGTGCGTATACCCCTTTGAGTTAGGGGTTCTGTATTCTTCAGGTATATACTTAAGAGTGGAATTGCTGGGTCACATCAGATATCTAGTTTTAACATTTTCAGGAGCCTGCATACTGTTTCTCATAGGAACTGGAGGCCTACATTCAACCAACAATGCACAAGGGTTTTTTTCTCCACACATATGCCAACATTTGTTGTTTCTGGTTTTTCATAGGGGCTATTCTCTCGGGAGTGAGGTGGTATCTTATTGTGGCTTTGATTTGCATTTCCCTCATGATAAGTGATATTGAACATTTTTTTCATGTGCTTGTTGGCCGTGTGTATGTCTTTTTTGGAGGTGGATCTATTTAGCTTTTCTCCCACTTTTTGATTGGGTTCTTTGTTTTGTTTTTGTTGAGTCATGATTTTTTTTCGTGAATTTTGCATATTAGCCTGTTTTCAGATGTATCATGTGCAAATTCAGTGGGGTATCTTTTCATTTAAATGATCATCTCTTACACGCTAAAGAGGCTTTTCAGATTGATGTAGTCCCATTTGTTTATTTTGCTTTTGTTTTCCTTGCTGTTGGAGTGCAGTCTCCAAGATATCACTGAAGCCAATGCCATAGAGTCTTGTTTTCTTCTATTTTATTGTTTTCAGTCTTATATCCAAGTCTTTAATTAATTTTGAGTTAATTTATTTTCTTTTTAAAGAGTTATTTATTTATGCATAGAAGCTGGGGTGTAGGCCAGAGATTTGGGGTGGTGACAGAGACCACCACTCATCAGAGACAGAGTGGGACACAGAACGGGCATATCAACTGAAGTACACTGCTGAGGGGAGCAGCAGAGAGGTCTGCTGTGCCAATTGGGAATCTCCCTGGCTGGGTATCAAACTCGTGCTGCAGTGGCTCTGGATAGTTTCATAGTGCTGCACTTAACCTGTTGTACCACCAGGGAGGCCCTGAGTTAATTTTTCTTTAAGATTTATTTATTTATGCATACAAGAGCTGGGGTGTAGGCCAGAGGTGTGGGGGCAGGGTGTGAGAGGATTCACCAGAGACAGAGCAGGGAGCAGAACAGGCAGATTGACTGAAATACACTGCTGAGGAGAGCAGCGGACAAAACGGGGGTGTCTGCTGTGCCATGTGGGTTAGCTCCCTGGGCAGGGATTGAACTTGTGCTGCAGCAGCTGCTGGTGGCTTATTAGTGCTGAGACTTAACCCCTTGTACCACCAGAGAGGCCCCCATTTTAGTTAATTTTGAAGATGGTGTGAGAGAATAGTCTAGTTTCATTTTTCTGCATGTGACTGTCCAGTTTTTCTACTACTCTCATCTGAATACCTTTGTATGGTTCATAAATTGCAAAATGTTACACAGCACTCTTAGTGAGTGAGCCTATCCTCAGATTTTTTATTTGAATAACTTCATCACTGAGATGTAATTCACTGATGGAAGATATCCAGCTGGAAGAGTAGATGCTGGGAGAAGAATATGTTTACTTTAGATTTATTGAATTTGATGTGTTTTGGGACATGTAAATGAAGGTATTTCAATTTCCTTTCAAAATATGAGTCTGCAGTTAGAAAATTCTCCTGAAATAATGATTTTATAAGTGGCAGAGAACTACTTGGGTGAGATGGCTCCAAATTTTCCATTTAGCACTTTCTTTGGAATGACAATATAGTTGGAAATGAAGGGTATGGGAATTTAGAAATTATTTTGGTTGGTATCATCAAAACTAAAAATGAAGTAATAATCATGATAAACTGGGATCAAAGAAAGTCAGGTTTTTAGGAGAGTTGCCACCTAAGAAGTAGTTGTGACTTGTCTAGGCAAAGAAACAATCTGATGGTACATTGGTGTGGATTTATTTTGTTATGTTTTTAAGTGGGAGAATTCAGATTATTTTGCATGCTAAAACATAATATTTCTTCATTCCCCTATATTTGAAACATGTTAAAAATATGAACTTTAGTTCATTTTTATTAGAATGTTCTCTTCAGTTCTGTCTTTTATGTGTTCCAGTTCTAGCTAAATTATAGAAAATGTGAACTACAACAATACAGTCATAAAATAATTTTGGGATATTTGATTTTAAATATTTCTTCACAAATTAATGTATTCTATTAATTTTATTCTACTGATGTCCATATTTGTGTGATTTCAGGAGTTAATAAATGTGTAAGAATGGTGTGGTCACCATTGATGGCTTTCAAGGAACCCCTTTCCCAATATTCAATCCCTAATGTAGTCCCCTCCTACAAGTACTGGTATTTCACTTTTGAAACTATGATATGGAAGGCTGTGACTTCTATCTTGGTGGTCTCTCTTTCTTAGATTATTCCTTCTGGAAGATGCTACCCACTATGTCATAAGCAGTCCTGTAGTGTGAAACTGAGGATTGCCAAGATCCATCATGAGTAAACTGGACAATGGATCCTCTACCCCCAGTTAAGCAACCCCAGTTAAGAATGACTGCAACCAGGAATGACAGATTCACAGTGACATCAGGGAGATTGTGACCTAGAATCACCCAATAGATCTGCATATGGAGTCTCAAGCTTCAGAAAGGATGTAAGATAACATGTATTTGTGGCTTTAAGATGTGCACTTTTAGAGTAATTGTTACATAGCATAAGATATTTGATACATATTTGGACAAATGTAGTTTGTATATGCTTGCCAATTCTTAAAGGAATAAATATAAATTATATATATTGTGTGTGTGTATATGTGTGTGTGTGTGTGTGTGTGTGTGTATGTGTGCGTGTGTAGTAGATATATTGTATACATTTATTTTTTGGTTGATTTCTTCTTTCATAGTGAATGAAATTATTTCTCCCCTGGCATTTTAAGAGGTAGCTAATCCATTTTAAGAATTCAGGTTAGTCTACCTGCAGTGCCTTAATCTCCTTAAATTTGATTACATATTGGTGCTTCAAACTGATAAAGAAGTTAGAAATCTAAAGAATCTCTTCCTCCATATTTGGTGTGTAAGATTTCGCCATGGTATTCCCCTTCTTTCCAGATTTGTAAGTGACACTTAAACCATCAGACTGGTTGTTGGGTTATGATTATGAGAGGTAGAGAACGATTTAAGCACAAGAAAAAGAGAATTACTTTATCACTCTTCTCACTACTACACCCTTTTTTCCTGACTTTGTTTTCTCTTCTCTTCCTTTCTTCTTTTTCCTCACTGCTGTCCTTTCTGACCACTTTTTTTCCCCTTCTAATTATAGAACATTTTGAAGGAGTGAAGTTTGGAACCCACCTATCCCAAATTTGCACTTTTTGGTGATTGTTGAAAAGACAGTTTTAGTGAAGACAGCCACTTTTTCAAGGGCAAAGCAGAGACTTCCTGAGAAGTTTTAAATCTCTGGATAGTAAAACAAACAAATAAATCTTTCTATGTCTAGATATATTTATATATAATACATATAATGAAGATATATTGTCCATAATTATGTAACTGTACACAGATGTACATACATGCTCAGACACTTGTGTACCTGTATATATATCAACATTCAGAATACTTTCCTTGAAAAATATGAAATATTATGTGACTTGATGTTATCAATAAATGTACCATTCCATTTAATTTGAATTTATAGAGCAATATAGACTATCTAAAGTTTTTACCAACCTAATTATATTTTGCCACACAAAAAAATCCTTTTGGTTGGGTGACTTTGGTTAAGTACAGTTTTTAAATGCTAGGTTCAAATCAAAGCAAGTGTATCATGTGCAGAGTAATTCTCATTTGTTATAAAATTATGTCCATTATGCTACTTGCTGGGATTCTAGTAATCATCTAAATTCCATAAAACTTAAATTTTTAAATTATCCTTAGTAATTTAACTGTGTTATTAGGCTTTTCGTGAAGCATTTTTCTTCTTTGAAGAAAACAAGCTAAGTTTCTCAAAAGCACTGCAGGATAAGTTATAAGTGACTTTCACTTGTAATTTGTGGATGCTGTAATAGGAATTTTCCTTTTACCACCATCTAAGTCCGACTATTTTGTATTCTAATTTGAAAGTAAAAAGTTGCTTTAAGACTTTCATAGAAGTTTTTGAGGACTTTAAAAGAATTAAGATATATTTTTGCCAAAAAAAAAAAGAATTGGGCATGAAAAGGAAGATGTGATTTTTTTTTTAAAGAGAAAGAATATATAGAAAGGAATAAATGAGTATAAACATATTTTATATGACATATTTTTAGAAACAAAATGTGCATATACTGCATTAAGTTCAGATTTCTTTTTTTAATTTTATTATTTTTTATTGAGATAATATTAGTTTACAACACTATAGCTAATTTGGTGGTATAGGTTCACACCTGTTCAGATATATGATACCATAACACACATACTACCATAGCACCAATAAACCTTCTTAAAAGTAGCAGAAAAATCCCTATAAATTCATCATAATTTCTATGCAGTATATAAACAAGAATAAAGATCTCAAATTTAATATGGGAACACCATATTAAAACTCAGAAGACTTGAAAAAGCTTTAATTTTCTTTCATTAGTTATGTGATTAGTTCATTAAATTTGGCAAATATGAAGTTTATTGCGTTGTGAGAGGTAGGATAATGTAATGATTTAAGAATCATTAGAACCAGGTCTTCGGAGTTTAAGTACAATTTAATGTGAGTTTCTATAGCTTAGTAGGTTTGGAACCTCTTCTCACATTTTGCTTTTCCTAAGACAGAACAAGTAATGATATTTGCCTCAGCGCTGTTATGGTAAGAAGCAGATGCATGAACCTAGTATGTGTCACTATTATTGTTAGCACAGAGTAATTAATAAGTAGTTATGTTTATTATTTATAAGAATCTTTATAATCACTAATATGAAATGCCATATTTAAGGGAGGTAGGGGAATTTTATTTTTAATCAGTGCAGCCATTATAATTAATATAATTAAAATAGTTTCTCTAGTTTGAAAATATGTTTCATTTTAGGGATAGAACTAATTGATCAATTGTGTTTATCAGGAACATATTTTTTATTCTATAAATGTAATTTATAATACATTGAGAAATATATTTATGTATATATACAAGCACATTTCTTATATAATAGAAAGAACCCTGTCAGTTTTTTCTCCTGGAATGCTTTGTCTTTAAAGATAAACCATAAATCTGTTGCAAGACAGTTTCCTGAAGTATGGGCCATATTATATTAAAAGAAAAATATGTGTGAATGTGGCCTGAAAAAACTCCACAATAATTGCCATGTTAATAATGACTGTATCTATGGCTAGAACATGCATATTTAGTAGCTGTGATTTGGTAGATTAACAAAAGAAAGCTCTAAATGAATCAATTAGGTTTTTAACAAAGGAAATATATTTCTGCATTTTGCACTGTAGCAATTTCCATAGATGGTAGCAATTCACAACAAGGATTAATAATACAAATTTGAGTTTCCTGGAAGGGGTCCACATGCAGAGTGTTTCTTTGCCACACAGTTCTCACAAACAATAGACAACTATTCATTACTTTTACTGTGTATTATTACTACTTCAGCTTAAGATGGGGACAGCAAGATCCTCCAAATTAGATGTAGTCTAAGAGGTTTGAAAGAACAATGCTTCCAAATGATCCTTATTGTACCTTGGAAGTCATGGTTATGTCCAAGGAGAGTGTGAAACTAAAGGTGGCCTGACAAAGAGCCCAGAAAAATGCTCAGAATCCTGTTACCCACTGACATACAATCACAAGGCTTCGAATCCAATCCATGACACAATCCATGGTGATTATACTACTCAGAGAAACCAAAAGACATGAAAATGTTTATATTCCTTGTTCTCAAATGTGGCAGTTTGCCTGATCAATGAAATTGACTTCATAAAATGTCAAGCTTATCTTTTTAATTTCACATCTGGAATATAAGCATATCACAGTTCCCAGTGCTCACAGCTATGATGGACTCAAAGTGAGGCACATGGAGTGCCATGGGCACCAATCCTACAAAACAGGACAAAATAAACAAAAGACTTGGTCAACACAAAGTTTCTGCCTACAGAGAATAGAGAGAATTTCAAATTGTGGTCAACCAAGATTATCTCTACACATTCATGTAAGAGGATATAGAGCTGTACTTTCTCCAACTACTTTCTTTCAACATTGCATTATATTGTCTGAGGGTCATATGAGTCCTGTGAGGTAATACAAAAAGAAAGGCTGACATTTCAACTTTACATGAGAGAAAAGTCCCAGTATATAGAGGGGGTGGGAAATCTGCAGATCTCATGGGTGGCGGTGGTAGGGGTAGTGGTGGTGATGTACCTGGATAAAGCAGGGATTTTGCAAAGGATTATTTTCAGAGTATAGAGTTGAAGGTAGAGACTAACTGCCCATGGTCATATATTTTTTTCGGTGGCAGGACTGGTCTTTGAACCCATTATACATATAGTCTGGCATTCTCTGCGGAATGCTGCTGTCTTGTGATAGATTCGGGAGCTCTGAATGTAACTGCTCTTTGCAATGTGTTCTCCAATATAGTTGTTCCAATGGAAAATGTCTTTTTTATACAGATTCATCCACATGGTTATTAGGTCTCTGGAAGATGTCTGGGAAATATTTGTATTTTAAAACTCCATGAAATAAATCTATTATATTACTTTGCAAAGAATTCAAAGGAGAATAAACAAAACAGTGATTCTCTTTATGAAATCAATTGTTTTGGATGGAAATGTAGAGATGAAGCTATTTAAAAATATAGCTTATATTTTTGTTAAACTGAAGGAATAAGTGCATAAATTTATAGTCTAAAAGTATAGAAAATAAGACACATTTCAGTGATTGAGTCATTCATGTAACTATCACCTGACTGATTCTTAAATGTCATAAATCTAGTGGGAGGGTACCTGGCAGGTTGGTGTTCTTATGAATCAGAACAGTTGAAGAGCCCAAAATGAGGTCTGAGAAGCAATGATGGGAGTAAACTTGAACTATACAGATTCTGAGTTTTAATTTCATCACCTTCAGGGGTGTTTTTCATTTATAGTAATTGAATGTTTTTATTTTTAAGATAAAGACTAGAAAATTGATTGTTATCTTTAAGCTTAGATCATCAGGCAAGTCTCTAAGTCAGGCATTGGTGTACTTTTTTTCTCTTTTTCTATAAGGGCCAGATAATATATATTTTTGGCTTAGAGGTCATACGGTTTCTGTTTTAAGCATTCAAATCTGCCATGATAGCTCCAAAGCAGCCATAAGCCGTGTGTAAATGAGTGAATGGATGTGGCTGCTTTTTTTGCAAAATCTAGAAAGTGTTCCTGATTTCACCTTCCAGTCTTAGTTTTTCAACCTCTGGTGTAACTCTTTATTAGTAGTAATTCTTATTTTACTAAAAATAAAGTGCTGGCAATTGAAACATCTTTTTGTGTGTGTTGTGTGATTATTGTCCTTCAGAATGTCTGTAAATGTCAGTCTTACCTATTGATGAAGTAATAGGAAAGCCTACTGAACAAAAAGTAGTCAAATATTCAGTGTGTTTCTTCTCTCTGAAGATGTTAATAGGAAAAATAAACACTTAGAAGTTCCTTAAAACAATATCTATTCTAAATATGTATCATGATTACTGAAATCCCATAAACTATATACCTTTCTGAATATTTGATATGGAATTAATACCAATGTAGTTATTATAAAATTGATAGTCTCCCATCATACTTGAAAATGTTAATATACACATGGACTCACAAGAAAAAGGCTAAAAAAAAGGTCAGAATTAATTTTGTCCTGATCATTTACAATCAGACCGTGTTGGTATCTGTCTCCTCATCAGCCACCCAAAAGATATCTGTATGTATGTGTGAATATGTGTGCTTGTGCATCCATGTATACCACATAACTTTATGTACAGATATCCCGAAAACACACATAATTGTAGCAACAAACTAGTTAAAGTAGTTATTTTCTACCTAATATGGCTAAGGTGTTGCTAAAAATGTTACAAAAACATTTTATGTGAATTTTTTGAAGAAAGCAGAAGAGCCAAACAAACAATCAATAATTATCCTAAATAAAAGTGTGGCTAAAGTCATGGTTCTAAAGTGACAGTGTCGGAAAAGCAAGAAGACTGAACGTCTATATTTCAAAGTATAAAAGGCTTATTACTCTAGGTCTGTTTTCTGTCAAATGCTTCCCTACTTGCTCTCATCCATTTTTCAATTTGGCATCCCCTTTTATTACCAAAGCAGGTGCCTTGCTCACAATAGCAAGGTTATATGTTTCAGGAGATCCTACAGTTAATAGTTTATCATGCAAGATTACGTCATGACTAATGACGATCTCTATAAACACTCAGGTGCTATATGAATGTCTGGTTGGTGGTGGTCCAACCTGGTGACAGTTGGCATGTGTTTTGTCTCAAATCACCTTCCATATTCTTGACATAGTCCAATGTATGCTGGAAAGAAGCTCTGAGATGTTACAAAGAATAAAATGATAAATAGCAGCTATTAAATAAAATTACTACAAATAAAACACTGAACACAGGACTTTATCTTCTCTGGTTTTATCAGTGACATAGGAGGTCTTTTTGAAGCTGTATTTCAAACTTAAAATATTAGCTGCTGGATGCTGTAAGATAGCAAGGATCTCATTCCAACTAAACTTATGATTAGGAATGTAGGTAAAGAAGAGGAAACTTTTAAAATTAATATGCTATTCTAGCTTTAGTTTAAAGCTACAGATAATAATGTAAGTGAAATGCTGCTAAAGTGTAAAAACTATATGAATATAAGGTGCTTTTATGTTACTATAATATTTAAAACATGTATTTTAATTAGATAAATGATTTAAAAAAACTAGGTTTATCCTTTTTTAATTTTAATGACTGACCCTAGTAAATTATCAGTTGATTCAGCAGCATTAGCAAAGAAGAAAATACATAAAGCAAATGTGTTTCTGATCAAAAAACCACAAAGTTTATTTTGATATTTGTGCATACAACGTAAGGAAATACAATTTATAATAAAGCTCTTGAACTGATAATTTTACTTCTGGATATATTCAAAATAAAAAATATTATTTTTGTAGTAAAAATTTGAATTTTTCATGATTTTCAGAAATATATCTAAAGTTGCAATTTATTTTAGGTCGCAGATAAACCACTATGGAATACTTCAGTCAAAAACAGAAACGTTCTCCACCACCATCTTATGATATCCAGTACAATCTGGTAACAGACACAAGTAAGTAAAAGAAAATTTTCAACTTTCTACATTTTTGGTAGATAATGTTTTTTACATGACTAAAACTTATAATCTCAATGTTTCCTCCCTCTTTTCGTATAAACATTGGCATTACAAAGCTCTTTAAAACCTCATAGTAAATTGAAGAATCACAGTTAAGAACATTGGTTTAAGATGTCCACTGCTAGCTGTGAACCCTAGCTCTCCTCCTCCAGCTACATTATCTTGGGCAAATGACTTGGTATTTCTGTCTCTTAGTGCTCCAACTGTGAGCTAGAAGTGATGGGAGCATCTAGTTAATGGGGTTGTTATAAGTATTATAAATAATGTTTGTTAAAAATTGCTAATAACACATAGGATATATTCAAACTTATTTGATGTTCATATTATTTTTTATTTCTTCTTAAATATGTATACAAACTTAAAGAGCCTCAGAATGTGGCAGCTGTGAGGAGATGTTGTATGGCAGCAATCTGTAAATTCCACACAGATTATTAAGTAAAATATTCCAGGGAAGGAAATCGACTTGAATAGTGTCTACCTCACTACATTGATTCCAGCACCCAGCATAGAGCCTGACACACTCCCAGTGCACTTGATACCTTTTGAATGCTTGAACAAATGAATGTGCTTGTGAACCTGGTATCAATGTCAAGGAACACTGGGTTTCTTTCTCTTTGACCAGAAACTGTCAAGGAAGCCTGTATAAACTAAGGCCAGTTTTGTGTCAGTTGTTTTCTATCAATGTATCCCACTGTTTTGTCTCCAGAGTTTTGTCCTAACATTTACCAAATGTTCATTTTTTGGTGCCTTGTTACAAATTCTTTCTTATAAACTTCCGTGTTGATTTTTTTCAAAGCCAGGTTTGCAAACCTGTAATAAGCAGAACATAGTTAAAGATATAGGATGTGTGCAGACATCCAGAATATTAACAACAATTCTAATAGCACCTATGCATATTTACTACTATATGCAAGGCTTAAAAATATATTCCGTCAGTTAGTCCTCGTACAACTTCTACAAGGTCATTATATCTTTTGTACGTAGAAGAAAAAAATGATCACTAAGAGTTGTTAAATAAATTTCCTAGGTTTCTATACTTTAATTAAATATCAACTGCCAGTAATAGCCAATATTCATTGAATATCGAATGCCAGAAACTTTTCTAAGATTTGTTATGGGTGTATTCATATAAATGTGTCATTTTCCTCCAAAATTGTCACTATTCATATTTAAGGTTTATGAAAGCACATTGGAAAACAAGGTAGCAAGAATCAATAAGAATTTCCCAAAGCAGAAACACACAACACACAAAAAAATATAGTAAGAAATTGTATGAAAGTTAGATGATTACATTGGATTTTATAACCTTATAGCATGAGCAGCATTATTCCCATTTCACAAATAGGTAAGCAAATGCTTTGAGATTATATACTTCTCATTGGGTCCACAGCTAGTAAATGAAGCTGACACCTGATTTCAGGCTCTCCTTACTCAACAGCTTCATATACAACTTTATATTGTGTTGAAACAACAACAGCTGCAGTCATTAACTATTAAATAAAAAAATTAATCAAGTGTATACCATATTATTTAAGTCATGATATATTATTGAAACAGGATAAAATGCTCTAGTGTCTGTCTGCAAGGAGTTCAAATATAGGAAAGGAAAGAGCATCATGAACAGATAATGCTGTTTGGTTAGTGTAAAAGTAGAGGCAATTGCACCCTGGAGTTGGGGGGTAGATGATGGATAAGCTGTCTTAAATGATGAGCTGGAAATTTTTCCAGGTATATGACATGGAAAACACATTTCATATAAGAAATGGCATATGTAAAACCATAAAACATGGAATAGGTCAGAAAAGGAAGTGGATAAAATCAGGAACCTTTCTTCATAGTCATAATGGCAGTATTTGAAATTGTATTTATATGTGTATTTTGCATTAACATAATGTCCATCCTCTTCAGAGATATATTAAAGGTTCTTCATCCTCTGACCCATGACACTTACCACTTTTCTTCTCCTTCCCCCATTTCTTTGTCAATTAGAGATCTATCCTTTTCCCATAATGATGATTTTCTGGAGATTTTAATAATAGGCAATCATGCTTTGAAGTACTTATAATTTACTAACTCACTTTTCTTTTTATTTTGAGACAATTTAAAACTTAGAGAAGTTTCATGAATAGTATAAAACAAATCTGTATACCTTTAATCCAGAGATTCCAAGCAAATGTTATAATCATCTCCATAAGCCCTTTATAGGAAAAAAATCCTGTCCAGGAACACAGACTAACTTTTGCCTTGCCCCACCCCTTGCTTTTTTCAGTATAAGACATTTCCTTTATCATTCCATGATCTTTATACATATTGCATTTATACATAGTCTCCTATTTTGTAGAATGTCTCTTCATTTGGGTTTTCCAGATGTTTCATCATGACTAGTTGAATGTTACTTTTTGTCAGAATGTCATAGTGATACTGTTCTTGTTTCATTTTTTTGTGGAGCAAGTGATGTCAGTTTGTTGCATTACTGGTGGAATAGATTTTCATTTGACTATGATAAAATCTTCATATTTCTCCACTATAAAATTTATAGTTAATAAGTAGTTTCATATTCCCTCATAGCTGAGAAGTATATTGTGAGGAGATACTTTGAGACCCTGTAAAATACTACTCTTCTTTCACTCAATAGTTTTTAGCAATCATTTTTGTTTTTTGCAAGGAAAATCATTATGATACTTGCCAGATAATGATTTTTCTGCTTCTGTGACCCCCCTTCTATATTTGTTAGTTTTCCTACTGTAACGAAAAACTTTCTCAACAATTACTAACTATTTATTTATACCAATGTGTTCTTGTGGGTTCCATTTTACTGAGTGGGTTATTATCTGTTACTCTCATAATATTGTTTTGATGTTCATATTGTTTCAGATTTGACACTCAAGCCACTTCCATTTCCTTTTTTGAGACCATCTTTACTTTCTTGTACAAGGTATTCCAGACTCATCTTAATTATTTCCTGCTTACCAGAGTCAGATATATCATAAAGAACTCTTTGTGCATAATTAATTGGTGACTTGTCTAGGGGTCACATATTTAACTAGGACAGGATTCAAATCACATACCCTGAACATTACATTTGCTATGTCTCTTAGACAGATGAGGGATGAATAGAGGATATTTGTGACATAAGGAAAAAGTTGAAGCTACAATAGATACATAAGTATAGGGAAGGTGGATATTAACTTTTAACTTCTGTGTTGGAATCATGGCATTAACGTAAATGCCAATGAAAGAGGGAATATAAAAGGGAAGAGCAAAGATCCATCTAGGCATACTGTATTTTAGAAAATATTAGAAAAGAAAGAATAAGGATAGACTTTTATAGGTTGACAAAGTAGCAAAATAATTGGTGAGAAAATTAGGAAAAATCAAACATGATAAAATGTGCCTAAAAAATAAGAAGATAGCATAAAAAAATTCCACTAGATTTCATGATTCACTCACTATTGGTGATTTGATTCTCTACTTCACATGACTCAATAACTGTCTCTATAACTGGAAAATAGTGAAAACACTTCAGGAATAATGGCATATAATATACCTACTTGGAAACCTCATACAATTCTCTGGATAGAGCAAGTACGCAGTGTGAAACTATCAAATTTATCAAATGAAATAGAGAGGAACTTAAGTAATCATATAACTTTACTTAAGAGCAATTTTAAAAGAGGAAAACAAAGAGCAGAAACTAAGGGAGAAATGTTGTAGGGTCTTGGATTCAAAAGAGAAAAGTGAGATGTGATAAAGATAAGTGAGGGAGGATTTTAAGTTTCATTCTTGAAAATGTCTTGGAGAAGGAAGGAAGGAATCACAATTGTGACCACCTAGTTGGCTGCTAGAGATGAGCATATTGAAAATTGTGTTAATAGCAATCTGTAAAAATGCCAGTTGATCTAATCTTGATTAACTATGCCAGTATTCATACATTGTCACCTTTAACATTTTATAGACATATTAAATATCTTGCTTAAAGTCATGTAGCCAGAGAGTAGCAGACACAAGTTCCCAATCTATGAACCTCTTGTCCTAGTGCCCTCTTTATTTTCATGGACACTAACTACATAAGGTAGGCATACCTCTTTTTACTTTGTTTCACTTTAAAACATTGTTTTAAAGATTTATGTATTTATGCATACAAGCTGGGGTGTAGACCAGAGGTGTGGGATGGTGAGAGGGTTCACCAGAGACAGAGTGGGGAGCAGAACAGGCAGATTGACTGAAGTACATTGCTGAGGGGAGCAGCGGGCAAGGCAGGAGAGGTCTGCTGCGCCAATTGGGAATTTCCCTGGCCAGGGATCGAACTTGTGCTGCAGTGGCTCTGGATAGCTTCATAGTGCTGCACTTACCCCATTGTGCCACCAGGGAGGCTCCTACTTTGCTTCACTTTAGTGTGCATTGTATATTTTACTAATTGTGACCATGCTGGAGTGAGTAAGTCTATCAGCACCATTTATCCAGAAACATGTATTTACTTCATGTCTCTGTGTCACATTTTATTCCTTACAGAATTTCATTTTTTTTCATTATTAGTACATGTGCTGTGTTGATCTGTGATCAGTGATTTTGATGTTATCACTGTACTGTGTTGAATACCACTAACTTTTTCTCTATAAGATGTGAACTTCACCAATCACTGTTGTGTGTGTTCTGACTGCTTCACTGACTGGCAATTCCCCTATCTCTCTTTCTTCCTCTCTTTGGGCTCCCCTATTTTCTGAGTCACAACAATATTGAAACTAGACCAACTAGAAACGTACAATGGCCTGTACGTTTAAATGAAAGGAAAAACTACATGTGTCTTACTTTAAATCAAAAGCTAGAAATGATTCAGCACAGTGAGGACGGCATGCTACAATCTGAGGCCAAAAGCTAGGACTGTTGTACCAAACAGATAGCTTGTGAATGCAAAGGAAAGTTCTCAAAGTAAATTAAAAGTGCTACTTCAGGGAACACAGGAATGATGAGAAAATAAAACAATTTTGTTGCTGATAGGTAGAAGGTTTTAATGCTCTGGATAGAAGATAGGAGCAGCCCAATGTTCCCTCAGCAGAAACCTCACCCAGATCAAGACCCTAATTCTTCTCAGTTCTATGATGGCTGAGAAAGGCAAAAATGCTTCAGAAGAAAGTTCGAGCTAGTAGAGGTTGGTTCATGAGATTTAAGGCATAACATAAAAGTGCAAGGTGAAGAAGCAAGTGCTATTGTAGAAGCTGCTGCAAGTTACAAAGCAGTTCTAAGGCATCTGATGGATGAAGGTGAATACACTGAACAGTATACTTCCAGTGTATATAAAATAGCATTATTTTGGAAGATGTCATCTAGAACTTTCGTAGCTAGATAGAAATCAGTGTCTAACTTTAAAGCTTCAAAGGACAAATTGACTCTTGCTAGGGGCTAATTCAGCTTCAACTTTAAATTGAATGCAGTGCTCACTTACCATTAGAAAAATCCTAGGGCCCTTAAGATTATGCTAAATCTGCTGTTCCAGAGGCTGTGTTTGAGAGGGTTGGCTCAAATTTTGAAAGAAGTTCTAGTGTGGGTAAAATTCTATCAAACAGTGTCATCACATGCTTTAGAGAATTCTTTTGGAAAAGGAAGGTGGATTGATGTGGCAAACTTCAGTTCTGTTTTATTTTTAGAAATTGTCGCAGCAGATCCAACCTTTAGCCATCACCACCCTGGTCAGTAAGCAGCTCTCACCATTTAGACAAGACCCTCCACCAGAAAAATCATTAGAACTTGTCGAAGGTGCAGATAGTAGTTGCCATCTTTTAGAAATAAAATTTTCTTAAATTAGGGTATGCATACATGATTTTAGACATACTACTGTTGCACACTTAGTAGAGACACTGTAGTGTAAATATTCATAGACATGGGAAAGAAAAAAATGTGACTTGCTTTATTGTACTATCAGCTTTATTTCAGTGATCGGGAACTGAATCTCTAATCCCTCTAAAGTGCCCCCATATTTAAGATCACTTATAGTTCTAATAAATTAAAAAATATATATAACTTAAGAGAACAGAGAAGAAAATTGGAAACGAAGAATATCATATGGGGAATATCCTGGAGATGGGGCAGTCCTGATGCTCAGTGGGGCTCTTTAAGTTAAAATCAAACCTGCAGCACACACAGTTTAATGGAAGAAGAGGTGGGGAGTGGAAATTCTAAAGGAGCAGCAGTTGTGATATTGTAGTCGTTGCTGAGGGGTGTTTTTAAGCTATACATAATACCTGTCTACAAATTTTCTTTTCCAGAAAGATTTCCTATCTTTACAGATCTTGGCTGCTTTTAACTTCTAATCATTTTTATGCAGCCCTTTGGCATTTCAGGTGAGGTGGACAAGAAAAATAAAAAATATGTCCTTTTTTTTTTTTTCAAATCCTCCCCACAAAATGACCTTTAGGGCTCTAGTTCAGTTTTAATGGCTGACAGGATATAGCTGCTCTCCTCCATTTCATACATCCACAAATTGTTATTGTTTTCTCAGTCCATTATCATTTAGACAATCAATATGTATTTAGCTTCTTTCATAAATAAGTCAATGATTTCAAAGAATTCACCATTATTTGAACTCTTTCTAGTTTGTCTTTCTAGTAATGAGAAGATAAAAAGCAATCCTATGGTTTTCCAGAAAAAGCATCATTAGTTATGCAAGACAAGAATTATCACCTTCTTCCTCATGCTGCAATACTGTTTTATACTGCCCTCAAAATAATGCTTTTTATGTTTGTGGAAACTGTAATTACATTTTATTAAATGGCATCATGTTGTTGCATATCACAAATCTATCTCTACTAGTCACTATTTTTTTTTTAACCCTGGAGATAGGGGGTGGTAATTATTAGCATGAGCTAAATATAGGAGTTTCCAAAGTATGTTTAGTAAAAAAAAATAAAATTGGTATTTAAACATGTAGTTAATTTAAAGAAAATTTTAGATTATATTGTAAGTCATTATATAGGATACAATGAACATTTGGAACATTTTCCCTAAAGCTAGTGGTCTAAATTATAGGTATTTATTTCATACCTTTGTAGAATGATGATTTGACTGGACTTTGCTAGTCAGCTCTTTGGGATTGAAGAGTAGCTGAATTCATTCATGCGTCTCTCACTAATTGATTGCTTGACCTTGAGATGGCTGATTTATAATGTCCTTGGCTGTGTCAGGTGGGAAGTCTGGGGTCTCTGTCTTCAGGCTTTCTCACCCTTTATCAGGCTAGGTAGGTATTTGTGTGACAATAGGGTTTCAGAGGAGTATGAAGACACACCCCAATGGGCAATTGCTTTTCACTTCTGTTGTCTCATATATTTCACAGACTCTGTCAGGTTTGCTAATACTCATTTGCTAAGGCAAATCTAATGGTCAGGTCCAGCACCAATATGGGAGGAATAACAACCACCAAAAAGTAGAGTAAAAGGGAAATATGAACAAATTCACCATATTATATACAGTAAATTTGTGAAAGTTGCCTAAATATAGACTATAGCCTATTATATATAATTATATGTAGTAGTATTATAGAATCATGACAAAAATCACCTATTACCCAAATACATAAACTGAGAATCTTACATTTGTTATCTTTTAAGAATCTCCTATTAGAGATTAAAATATAAAAAGGGTAAAGAATTTAACTGAATTATAAGATGTGACCTTAGCCTAAAAAAATGTCTAATCTTTTGGAACAATAAAAACTATACACTAAGTAGGTGTGAAAATTTATATGAAAAATAGTATTAAAACTTTTTATTAATTTATTAAAAATAGATTTGTAATGTGGGAAAGGTAATATGTTTTATTATTATTATTAACCACTCCCTTACCAAATCCGTGGTATTGTTTCCACTTGATTAAAATGAGAGATTAAATAGGAAATGACTGAGCAACAATAGATTATAAAATCTACCATCTAGGGCTAAAGATATAAAATCTGGAAATCCTATTATCTTAATCTAGAAACTTGGGCTGTTTCTTAACACAATGGGGATTGCTCACAGAGGTAGCAAAGGAGCATAAGTAGATACCAAATAAAATATTCCAAAAAGATAGAATAGATGATAAAATACCCTGGGGTTCTACTGCTTCTCCTCTTCAGTTTCCTATTAGTATTTCTATTTGACTGAATTTAGATAAACTTGTCAAGGGACCATGGAAAACTTTTGTAGACAATAAGGAAGGAATGGATGTGAGAACAAATAACAATAATGTAAGTATTCTCCTACTTGATGTAGCAGGATAGATAGGTATTCATATGACAAAATATATAGCAAGACAGAATTCTTGTTAGTTGGGCCAGTGTAATAAGAGATTTCCCAAGATTCATTATATCTTTCTTTATATCTTAGCTTGTTGAGTGTTATGCCTTGAGAATGCAATCCTAAAACTCCAGCAGTGTAAAGAAAATTTTCACAGTTGTCTATTATGATTTAATGATGATACTGAAAGTGGAAATCAGGAGGATAAATAAGAAAATACCACTAAGACAAATGCTAATTTCATTCCTTCCGTGATTCCTATTGGGAACTCCAGGAAGAGGCTTTGATGATTATGGCATCCTAAAGGGGAGTAAAATATGAGCCATAAAACACAAACAGAGTAACACTGAAATTTGTGATAGATGCCACCAAGGAGAAGAACCTTTTAAAGCACCATTGAAATTCCCTAAATACCTATAATAGAGATACTCAATGTTAGTCAACTTCTAATTTTTATCTGGAAAATCTCAGCTCAATCTGTGTTCTTGATTAATTTATCCACAATGAATATGGTTTGCCACCTATATCCGTGACTATATGAATCAGTTTAGGGTAGAGGAGAACAATAGGACAATGACTTGAATTTTTCTAGCTTCATAATTTATATTTTACTGTAATAGTATTTACTCTCATTGTTTTTTAAAATTGAATTTTACATAACAGTAAGTGCACAGGTCAAAGTAATACTAGTAAACACATGAGGAGAATACCTTTATAATGGTTTCTTGACTTTGTCATCGTAATTCTATCTTAGACTTCACTGCTGGGAAACTGGTAACCTATATATCACCTGGTTAAGTAAACAGTGATCTTCTCTCTAAAATGATTGCATTATATATTAGTATCAAATACCATCAGTAAATAGTCTGCATTCCAGGCATAAACTTCCTGTATTCACATTCTCATTCTCTGCTTACACTGGTCAACGTTTGAGATTGTTACTGACTTAAAAAGCCCCTGATCTGTATTATCATGGTGTGCTGAACATGAATATAACCCTGAAAATGTTTTATTAGCTCTAATTTTGAAGATATTGCATATAATTCATTTTATGTTTCACCGTGTAAATTTATCCAGTAGGACTGCAACAACATACTAAATCAGCCTAGAATGATGTAATATTGCATTGTATTACATAATGCCATCATGCACATGTCATCCAGAGTTGATTGCATCATTTTCTTTTTTTTTATTTTTAAAGATTTATTTATACACACAAGCTGGGGTACAGGCCAAAGGCGTGGGGCAGCGAGAGGGTTCACCAGAGACAGAGTGGGGAGCAGCACAGGCAGATAGACGGAAATACACTGCTGAGGGGAGCAGCGGGCGAGGCAGGAGAGGTCTGCTGCACCATGTGGGATTCTCCCCAGCTGGGCGTCGAACTTGCATCGCATGCTGCCAAGAGCTCCACAGCACAGCGCTCAACCACTGCGTCACCAGGGAGGACCAGATTGCATCATTTTCTAATGCAATGAGATGCTACTGTCAGGCGGTTGCTGAAGTAAGATGACATCAGCAGTGCACTATAGAAAGCCCTGTCGGAAAGGTTGAGCATTGAACATATTTCAGACTTTGTGCGAGACAGGTGAAGCTACTGTTCCATAGAACTGTTATTATTTTATCCATGTAGGCATAATCCAGAACAGTAATGCCTCGAAAGTGCGTTAAGAGTGTGGAAAGTTTCTGCTCTATTTATTGGGAAGTGACATTTGCCACCCAAAAGAAAAGTATCACTTCTCAAGTGAAGAAGGCTTCTCATCTTTACTTCGGATGTAAGGTTGGTGACCAAGACAAGCCTTGGGGCCCGCATCTATGCTGTGCTACATGTACAACACAGCTTTCACAGTGGTGAAATGGCAAAAGACCATCAATGCTATTTGCAGTCCCCATGGTGTGGAGAGAACCAAGCAACCACATAAAAGACTGTTACTTCTGCTTGGGTCCTCCGCTTTCCAGTGAAATAACAAAACCAAAGAAGTCGAGAATAGTCTACCCATGCATTCCGTCTGCATTGAGACCAGTTCCACATGGTGAGGGACTTCCTATTCCAAAACCTCCAGCAGAATATTCTCTTGATTTATCTGATGAGGACAATGATGAGCTGGCCTGTTCTTCTCTTTTTCCATCAGTATGCAGTGATCCAGATTTTCACTGTGGTGCATCATCAATCCCACACAGACTAACACAGGAAGAACTAAACAACCTAGTTCGTGATTTGGACTTACCTGAGAACAAAGCAGAATTGCTAGAATCAAGACTCCAACAATGGCATCTTCTAGAAGAAGATGTTACAATTACTTTATATCGAAAGTGCCACCAGCAGTTGGAGCCTTTCTTCATAAAGGAAAGTACTCTGATATTCTCTTCCGATATTGAGGTCCTCCTGAATGCCTTAGAAATCACTCATGACCCACAAGAATGGAGACTATTTCTAGACTCTTTGAAACTGAGTTTTAAGGCGGTGCTTTTGCACAATGGAAACCGTCTTCCATCTATTCCAGTATTGCACACTGTCCACATGAAAGAGACATAGGATAACTTAAAGCAGATACTGAATTCCATTGAGAGTAACAAGTACAGTTGACACATCTGTGGTGATTTGATGCTAGTTGCCCTTTTTTTTAATGGGACTACATCAGGGATATACAAAATACATGTGTTTCTTATGTGAGTGGGATAGCCGAGCAAGTGAATTGCACTACTTGTGGAATGAATGGACTCCCAGACAAAATGTAGCAGTTGGAGAGAAGAGTATCCAGCACCCAGCTCTGATCGAGGCTCACAAAATCCTGCTACCACCCCTTCACATCAAACTAGTTTGATGAAGAATTTCGTGAAAGCCTTGGACCAGACCTCGCCAGCTTTCAGATACCTACATGAAAAATTTCCTTGACTCAGTGAAGCAAAGATTAAAGAGGGACTTTCTGTGGGTCCTCAGATTTGAGAGCTCTTCAAAGATGACCGGTTCAACAACTTGCTGCAGGGTGATGCCAAACAAGCATGGAATGCTTTTCGCCTAGTGTCTACAAACTTTGTTGGGAATGTTAGGGCAGAAAACTACAAGGGACTAGTAGAAGGCATGCTGATGCAGTATCAGAAAGTTGGCTGCAATATGTCTGTAAATATCCACTTCATTCATTCCCATCTGGATTTCTTCCCTGAAAACTGCGGTATGGTTAGTGATGAACGTAACGAACATTTTCATCAAGATATTGCATCAATGGAACAAAGATACCAGGGAAAATGGTCCACTACAATGCTGGCTGACTACTGCTGGACACTTCCCAGAGATGCTCCTGAACAACTGCATAAGAGACAAGCAAAGAAATCTAAGAAGTAGTCTATGACTTGATTTTTTACAGTTACTAACTGCAGGCCTATTACTATTGGCATGTATTTCGTGATGTAAACATCAGTTTATTGCAGATTACAAAAAAAAAAAAACTAGAGCCAAAATTAGAATTTGACTGTCATATTCATGTTGAGCACATACAAATTGATAGGAAATGACTAATTTTATTTCAGTAACATGACTTTTGTTAAATTTTTTTTTATGTAATATATATTTTTATTGTTATTTATGTCTTTTACATTTTGTATTCCCCTTGGGTAGCCCACCACCAATTCACCCATGATCCATCTCCATGGTCCCTTGTGTTCTTTTCTATTCCATTTTGTGCCCTTTCCCTTCCCTCCCTCTGGCTCCCTCCTCCCCCACTCCCCCCCCCCCCACTGATTGTCTCTCTCCCACCCAGCCTCCCTATAGTCCTGTTATAAGTGAAACCATTCGATATTTTTCTCTTTCTTTCTGGCTTATTTCACTGAGTATGATCCCCTCTAATTCCATCCATGTCGCTTCAAATTGCATGTG